>VZTZ01012069.1:266856-278904 GCA_013400955.1 Drymodes brunneopygia
GGGGGGGGGGAGAATGTATTAATAGCCAGTGCCTCCTACACACCTGCAATTGGTGAAGGCCTTGATTTTAACAGAACAACTGCTTTAAGCATTAAAGCAAGTTTCAATTCACAACTCCCTAATTATTCCTTCAAAGCATGTGCCAAGAGTTCAACAAGATAATGCATGGGTTTTTTACCTGAGGGAAAGTGAATCAGCTTCCAGATATCTGAATTCTGATCATTCTGGCACAAAGGGCCAGCAGTGAAAACATGAAACGCTTTGCACAATATCTAATATTCCAAACATACCAGCTAACACTGATTCTGCTGTTAACAGTAATCACTTAGACAAAGAAGGAGTCGGCAACTGACTTGTGTCACTCTGCATCCCAAAAGCAGTCCCATATTCCCTGCAGCTGCTTCTTCCTCCTCAGAGCAGGTGAACATTTTGACAGAACACACTAGTTTTGGTAAATAAATTCCTGGAGTGGGGAATACAAGGAGTCAATGCTTGGACTGCTTCAACCTGCAAACAGTTATTGTCTAGGCAATGGTGGGTACAATTCCTCTCAGATCAAGCTATGATAATTCCATGGCAATAGATACTGATTCACATGCCAGTTATGTGCTGGGAAAAAAAAAAAGAAATAGAGGCCACCCATGGGGTGCCTACACAATCAACTGTTATGCTAGGTGAGTCAGAAAAAGAACTATTACAGACTGAGCAGACACTTGCTATCCTATCCACTGCTTGGCAGCTCCCATACTAGCACTCTCAGCCTTACTTCAGAACAGCATTTCTTCACCTCAACGTGGAAACCTGAAAGCTCTTAGCTTAATTCATGGAAGAAGAGCCTATCAAGGGCTATTAACACATGAATGATACAACTTTCGAAGCTTGGATGTTGCTGTCAATGTTTCTTGGACATGAAAGAGAAATGTAGCACTCCCTCCTATCTATATTTTTATACCACCATATCCTCCTACCTCAACTTTTTTTTTTGTTGTTGTTCTCTGTTTTTTGTTTCTCCCCTACCAACACTACAGGACACTTCCAGAGATAAGGCTATAGACCCAAGGCAAATTTCTCCCAGTAAGCCAAGCTTTGGTCTGAGAAGGCTGTCTCTTAAATCTACAAACACACAAGACAAGCATTACTCACACAAGACAAGCATTACTCACCCATGACAGCATACTCCACCTGAGAGTAATACAACAAAAGCACAGAGCTGGGTGGCACCTGAGTAAGGTCAGGTTAGGAGGAGAAGTAAACAAAAATCCCAAGAGGACTATCCTGGGTCAGTTTGTTGCATTGTTAATTTTGCAGGAGGATTTTAGGTTGCTTTTTTTAAGAAGAGAGAAGACATTCAAACCAGTTCTCCTCAGTGATGAAAGCAAAAATCTTTGAGACCTGTTGTGATTCAAGCCACATAATTCTTCCCAAAAACTGGGGATGCCCAGTGAGGATACTGTCAAGACTGGTAATGGGAATCACATTGGTACTGTGATTGAATTATGTATTGCAAATGCTTTTTACTTTGTTACATGTTATTCACAATGTACGACATTTTCAGTATAATTTGTATTACTCTGATAAATCAGAAATCTCATGTAGTATCAACTGTCTTCAGGTGAGGAAATTAGGTATTAAACATCACACCCTCCACATGTAGAATATCTAAAAGATGCTGGTCAGAGAGTATTGGACTCTGACACTATTCGCATATCAGAACCAGGAGATCAGTTTTGGTTTGGCAACTCAAAGCTCAAATGCCAAGCAATCATGTATGGCAAAGCGTCTCTTATTTTGGAATCTCATACACAAACACAGTCCTGAAAATTCTCAAAGCACTGCATCTTCTCTCAATTTTGACAGTTCAACTTTGCTTTTCTTAATCTTCTTCCATCCTGTATCTAAACATAAATGACATTAAACACAAGACTTATCTGAAAATATAAATGCATAAAACCAAGAATATGTCTTTGATGGTAATCCATATTCACGAGATTTTGAAATGCATCAAACTGAACCCAAAGAATTCAGTCTATCTATAAACACAGCACTGCAAGCAATGGCTATTATGAATGCTTCTCAAGTTTTGCTTCTCAGAAAGTGGTAATTATATGCAACTTTGATCATAACTGCAATCAGATGAAAACTCCGTTCTCAAAAATACATTTATGTATACGGGTGGCCAAAATCTCAGAATTAAGAAACATTGCCACAAAAGGAAGTCAAATAAAGCAACAATATAAATCACCTGATGTATAAAAAAAATAGAGCAACTAGCCTGTTGTGTCACTAACTTGTATCTATTTTCCACTATTATCCTCATCTCCTAACAGCTTAATCACATTACAAGAAGCTAGTAGAAGTTATTGAGACATCTGCTTCCCCCAGACGCAGACCAGAGCAGATACATAATATTTTACCCCACTCCACCACAGAGGCAGCAGGCAGTGCTGAAGACACTGCAGTGCCCACACACTGGTAATGGAAGCATGGAGAGAGCTGTCAGTCAGCTCAAATCAATGCAAAACCCAGCAATTTAATTGATACTACTGGTTGTGAGGACCACTCCCTGTTTCACTGCCCATCATTTTAGAAGGCAATCAGCTAAGCCAAAACCCCTACTGACTTTTCTTGACTAAACAGCCAACTGTCAGAACCCAAATATGGGGTGCATTTGACCTGCCTTTAAAAATGATGACACCTAGCCTGATCCTGCAATTCTTGCCTATTTTCACCATAAGGAGAAACATAAACATTTCTAGAAAACAGCTTATCTAAAGTATTCTGCTTGCCCATCTCAGAGTGAGATGGGTGAACAGCTTCACAGCTTCAGATTTAAAGCACTTTTTAGGTATCTGAATCACATCAAACTTCACACCTGCAGATTGGCCATCTGTGTGAAAGTCTATAGCTCAATGATACCTACAAACATCTCAGGCAGAGTTAAGAATTTAGTTACCCACACAAAATTAACAATAAAGCAATTACTATTTGTACACAATTCAGTTCCATAGTTAATTAAGTAGACCTGCTTGTTTATCTTTCTGAAATAATTCACAAAACTTTCATTATTGGCTGAGAAGTTTCAAAATCCAGTGTACCACAAATATACTGAGAGCACAGTTTCAGCCAGTTAGGCACAGTTTCAGACCACAGCCATCCACCCACTCCCAACCCAGTTTCTGAAGTCAAGCATTACTGCAGGAGTTATGGATTTCTAAGCAGAATATGTTTAGTATCTTTTGTAAAGGGCATAAAGCATCACTATGCCAGACAGCCTTGCTTCCTTCAGAGAAAGCATGCACCCACTTTGTGGTTGTTTGGCCTATGTCAACGTCAGCATGACGCAATGATATTTGACGCTATTAATAGGGAAATCTATTTTCTTGTTTACAGCATCACTGTTCACGCACTGGAAAGACCAATATTAGCAACCCACTTCTGAGGATAACCTAGTAAGGGCTCCATGGAATGTGTATCTGTAGGTGTATTGCATACATGTGTACAAGAAAGCAAACACACCAGTAAAAGCTATGTTAGATTTCTACAACTCACTTCCTATGAAGGTGCAAACTATGAAGAATTTAGAAGGTTTACTAATGAGACAGCTAAAGGATTTTTATTTGTTGGACTGAGAAACCACAATGAAAGGGTCGGCTGGTCCCTCTGAGGCTTCAGAAAGACATGGCAGTTAACCTAGCTAAATCCTAGCACGTTGAGCTGTTCAGTCATGGATACACCCAAACTCTCCAAGTCAGTGAACTGACTGCTGAAGGCCATGCAAACCAACACATTTGTAGCCCACCTCAAATGTTGCTCTGCCTAGTTGGATACACTCTGTAGAGCTGAATAACTAAAGAAGTTAGCATATATTCTTTGCTAAGAGAGGATAAAAATGCAAAGGTAGAAGTGACAACCTAAATTATTTTTTTTTCAATTCTAAAACAGAAGAGAGCAGATATTCAACATGACTCTCATTTGAGGGCTTTGCAATAACTGGTATTTTTTTGCTTTTCTTGACAATCCTTCAAAAATAAGGTTGATATTTCAGTTCATATGTCGATATGAACTTTCACTAACCAAGTGTTAGGAACATGAATTAAGGTACTTTACTGAGTAATTTAGTAGCCTCATTTTACAACGTTTTAAGTAATTTATCTTGGGATTGTAAAAAAAAAATGTAACAAGTATGTTGAAAACAATAAATGGAGAACATGGCCTACAGTCCTTGTCCCCATCACCAAGATCTTGCTCTCCCTCAGCTTCAAAAGATTTCATGTTGTCTTCTTATACCATAACACTGCTTTTGCAGTGCCGATACCTACTAAAAAGGTCAAGAATTGTTTAACAACAGTCTTGGAGGCACAACAGAAATGCAAATTGAGATACTGATGGCATGGCACTTTGGGAAAAAGGCACTTTTCAGCATACACCAATAAACATTTTAACAGGAATAAAACAATTGGCAAAATAAAGCCCTTCCCTTGGCTCTTCTAGAGAATTATGAGCATTCTTTCCTTCTTCCAATTCAAGAAGCCTTTTAACAAGGCCCCACAAAACAAGATAGTAAAAGTTAAAACCTCATGCATGTGCTTCAGCATAGGTGTTTCCTTGTGCTGGGAATGGAGCTAAGACTGATGGGCAGGATGAAAAATTTGAAGGGCAGAACCAAGGATTCACATGCCCCTGGGAGCAGACTGACTGGGGCCTCTTTTCACACAAAATGTAAAGAAATCCACAAACATCTTGGCAGAATATGGTATTCAACAGCACAACACTGGGCTTCCATAGCACTGGCGGATGATTTTGGGATCCTCAGGTCCCAGTCACAAGAAATCATACATTAAGAAAATATAGTCAAAGCAGACGCAAGACAAAAGAGACTTAACAATACAGGCTTGAGAAAGGTACAGAGACATGGAACAAACCAGCAACCAGACAAACCAAATTCACAACAATATTGATGCATACAAAGAAGGCTGTAGATTGAAATGAAACTCACCACCCCCATTTCTAAAGGGCTGGCTTCTCCTCAAGCATCTAAAAGAAATAACATTCTTTGTTTTTCTAATTTTCTATTCCTCAAGGCATGAAATGGTACTGAAAATGAATGACAAGCCCTGTACCTGCTAATGCTCAGTAGTATCTTCCCAAGATTTCACCCCTGTGTCTAATCAGAAGAAATATGATTAATGTATAACTTGAATGCACTGAATGTATCTTCCCTCTTAAAAACATTTCTAGAGAACTAGAGGATTTTATTTATGGAAATAAAACCTAAAATGAAAGGATCGCTTTAGCTTGCAAATTACAAACCGTTGAACTGTTTAAGACTTTTTTTCTGCATGAAAACACATCTAAGGAAAACACATGAGACAGTAGTTATTACAAGGAAGTACAACCCCAAAGCCATATTTAATTGTTCTGCCTGCAGTAGCTGAAGGAATTGCAGAAGGGTGTAAGTCGTTGAGACTCAAAATGCTTCCTTCCAATGTTCCTGGCCAACCTCTGTCCCAGACTGCGTCAAGCACTTCCTCTGCCTGACCTGTCTGTCCTCAGTCCTAATTCTCACTAGAGGTAATCCATCCTCTTACAGGCTGAATAAAAGCAGTAATCTTTGTCTACCACTATGAGTCTGCAAAAACTGTAAGTGATCTCTACACAAAACTTCTCCATCCAACCTAAGAATAGCTCAGATTTTGCATAACAAATCCTTATACAGAATGCCAAAGCACGCCTATGTATAAATGAATTTTAAAATTCACTCTATAGTTTCTGTAGTAGAAAAAACCCACATTCCTAATTTCAAAAGCTCTTAGACACATAGCTCTTAGACACAAAAGCTCTCATAGACGAAGTAGGAATTACTACTGATTTACTTCCTGGAAGTATTTTCCTGACTTGCTGGAATTTAAAAACCAAAATACGTATCTCAATATTGATTATTTGTTTTATATGGCACATGTGAGGAAGGCTTTTAACTCTATAAGAACCAGCTTAGCAACTAAAGCATATCTAAAGATGGAGTGAGAACTGTCCTGCAATCTGATCTACGTGAGCTCCCACTTGCACTTAACCATCCCCATCACAAACAGCAATCCAAGTCGGAAGGTTTACCAGCAAACTGTTACAAACGTATGAGTTCCCTGTATTGTGCCTGCACTATTCAATCACACTTTACAGAAGACCAAAGCTGTAAAACTCCAAAACCCAAGTGTTTCATTCTGCTCTCAGCTGTACAGCAAGCAAGAATGGTGAAGAGCACCAGTAAATATGTCCACCACACCACTGCACGTGAGTATTGGACTCTATCTGGCTTTTTATTTTGACCTTTGCAGTCTCTTACAAGATGTACAGGTACATTTAAGACGTATGGTAGGGCAAGTTCAAAAGAGTTTTCAGGCATGGCAGAGTATTACTGCACTCCACAGACTTCTCTCTAGGGAGAAAAAATAGATTTTTTGCATTTGTCAATCTTCCTCTCACACACCAGCATTATCTCTGAGTGATCCTTGAGTATTTTACTTATCTTTGAACAGATAGTCACTATTTTAAATTAACATGTAAGTATCATTACAGTTGAGGGGAAGACTCATGTTTAATCAACACTGCATCACATGGAAAAAAGAAAACATTTGAGAAATCAAATCTACAGTTTAATGGGCAACTATGGCAGTTCACAGGTGATTTATTGCTCATGAAATATCAAAATAGAATTACTTCATCTGTAAGCTCAGGCAGAGAGGAAGACATGGGTGACAACCTACTGCCTTATAAGCAACAGGCACAGGAATTTTTGAATTTGAACAGGAGGAATGAGGACAGAAAATAAGCTGAGGAATAAAAGATGATGTCTCTTAAAGCAATCTGAATTTTACAGCACACATCCATTCAAGGCATCATCTAATTTCTCTGTCCTAAACAATAACCTTAAGCCTACAAACAGGTACATGTATCTGCACATGACTGCAAGCAGAGTTTAAATAATCCTGTCTGGAGGATAAAAAAATTACTCACTAATTAGATCTAATTAAATGTTTAACTCAAGTGCCTCCACCATTCTTCATCAAAAAAAGGTTTGATTGTCACTGACTGAATGCTGCTAACACTATTTTTCCCAGTATTGCACTCATGAATCCCCAAAAGCAGTACAAATTCAGTATGTGCTGTAGATTTTCAATCGTCTTCTACACACGGATACATTTCCCTCACAGCTTTATGTAATTTTATTTGCTTTATATGTCTGAAATTTTGAATTTATTTTAGGAACAGCTGTCTGAAAAGCCATTGCAAATCAACTCTTAGAGAAACTGTGCTAATGCATTACTGGGTTATTGCTACCACCTGCAAAGTTTAAGTGGGAAAGAACTTAGTCTTGCAAAGGTGCTCAGGCATACTCTGACACATATTGCTCTGCTGTCACTAAACACATATCAGTCTTTAACAGGAAAAAGCTGCTTGCATGCCACCTCTTCCAAAAAATGGAAATACCTACCTACATGGAATTCATAGGCATTAAATAATTTGTTTAAAGCTTAGATTTCTTTTAATTCAATAAAACCACACTGATTTAGAGCTACACATGAAAAGCACAAAAGATGTATTGTCTGAGCAAGCTGCTCATACTAGAACCACCTAGAACAAACAATTAAGAGAATGTGAACACAACCTGCAAAAGAGCAATTTATTTTTTTTCTATGCTGGGTATATAAAAGGAGAAAGAGCTACACATATCTGATTTTGTTGTGAAAGCAATGCTGACTTTTTCAAAGGAAGCTTTTAACCAGGTAGTACAAATGCACATTCATCTAAGGCACTTACATTGCCCATGATCATCATCAAAATACATGAGCACCTTGAAATTTCTTCTTTGCTCTGTTAATCCTCCCTCCCTGTGGGAAGATTCTGGTTGCCCTGGCATGATCAGCAGTTAAAGAGAAACAAAAATAAAAGCATATGCTCAAAAATGTGCTTCACAACATACACAAACTTGCAAGCAGTTTTCTTAAAAGAAAATTCCATAGATGGCTGCTATTCTGGATGTATTTCAGGTGCAAAACCAGCGAAGCTGACTCTGCTTAATCAGGTCAAGCCTTGGAGCAAACCACGAATACTCAAGTTAAACCACACTACCAAGCCCAGACAGGAGTTCCTTACCATTATACAGACATTCAAGTCCCAAACTGGTACTTTCACACTGCTCTGACCTCTATTTCCTGCTGGAGAACACTGCTCACCTCAACTATGCTCATCCAATAGTCTGGATCAGACAATATTTTGGGGAGAATACTCTGGTGTCCTTCTGTCCCATATATGTAAAAATCCTTCAAGTCAGGATTCAAGAGAAGATGAAGGAAGCCTAAGCCTCATCTTTCCGGAATCTGAATACAGCTAGAGTCAAATCCTGGGATTTGCTCCTAAAGTTCAAAGTGTAGGGAAAGCCTGACTTTGCGCAAGGTCTCACAAGGAATTGGTAGCAGGTAGAGATCTCTATCCAGGTCTCAGACTGGCATCTTAGCTACAGGAATACCTTGCGTGTAGCTATTGTGGATACACCAACTGTGTTCAAACGCATATCAGTGCTCACCACTTCCAGTTATTCTTTTGTGTAATTCTTTTGTGTATTCTTATAATCTACCCTCTGGTACAAAATAGGCCTTAGCAACGTTGACAGATCGTAACAAAGACCAAGTGGCTGCCCTGAGATCCAAAAACAGATGAAAGTTGACAAAACATCCCTTACAATAAAATAAAAACTCTTAAAGAAGTCAAAGAGTTACACAATGCCAATCAACTGGGCCAGGGGGGAGGGGAGGAAGTAACTTACCAACAGATTACTATTTGTGAGATCTGAGAGGAAAAAACAGAGGATGTTTCTAGCAATAAAAAAACCTTGAACTTGCATGAACTTGAATTGATCTAAATGAATAATCCTATTACATCCTCTTAACTTTGGCCAGAATACAATTATAAGGATTGGAGACAGCGGGACCAAAACCCGGTGGGGGTCTGTCTGCAAGGCTCAACTCCACTTGAAGATTTCCTATTGCTCAGGGCAGGCAGGAAAATAGAGCTAGTTTACAAAATATGAAATGCATTTTACATAGGAATGACTCAATATACCCAAGACTTCAACTTGGCAAAAAGACAATTGCAGGGGACACCACAGGTCTGTCAAGGCATGACTGCATGTCAAGGCTGAACAGGAACCAATTCCTTATCAGCTCCCCAAACAGGAACTGGGGGCTGGGGATTGAACAAAACCATGAACTAGCAGGCTCAAAACCAGGAAAGAAGCGGTCCTCTTTCAAGCAGTCATGAAAGTTATAATCATGGGATGCTGCATACACAGAACTTACCTAAATTTAAAAAGCCTACCGGTCTGCCTTAGGCTAGTAAATGTAAAGGTAAACACAAAGACACCATTTCTTGCTGAGGAAATCTCTAGCTGTGAACCAGTGAGATGGGAGCTAGGAAGTAAGTCACAGAAGTATGCTTACTTGTTTAACCTATTATTTTTTTTTCCCCTAGATAAAGCGTAGTGGGTCAGACATGTTTCTGACCCGCCAGACCCAGGCACTGAAAGAGGCCTACAGGATCTCTGACCTCTGCCAGAGTAAATGGCCAGAATTCAGGCAACCCTCCAAGAGAGAAGTGATGGTAGCTCATTTGAAAACAGTGAAACCAGTTCAGCATTTCCTTTCCCTCTCCTTCCACCTCCAAAGACGGAGAGTTTCATGGCACACTCTCCAAGGCATAGGGCAGTCTCTTCTCCCCAAACTTGACCCAAAAAAAAGCTTACTGCTCTATACATTCTCCCAAAATGAATGTTACTTAATTAAAGAAATCCTTGTTGTTTTCTTGCATGAATCTTACTCTTGACAACTGCACACAGGCACTTAGGATCACCTACACATTGGTAACAACAGCTATTACAAATCCCCATGAGCACACCTCCATGCAGTAAACCCAGCAAACCACTGGGGAAAAATGTCACCACTGGTTCCTGCTTCACAAATCACAAGTATCAGATGTATCATCTGATATAGAAACAGGGGATTTTTAATATGTAAACATATAATTTAAAATCTAAAAAATATTCTGAATCACAGTGAGGTTAACATTTCTTTCTCCCTCCATAATACCCAAAATGTAGATTATTAATTACTAAGCAGTAATACACACATCTTAAATACATGAAACAAACAGATGCAGCACATAAAAGAAAATGCATTAAGGGGAAAGACAAAAAGACACAGAACCTACAGTTTCATGGTCCGGTCCAGTCCGGGACAATGACTCCCAACACTGCCTTGAAAAAAAATCATTTGCTGCCTCCATCCTTCAAATTATGTTCATAAAATGGAGGCAATGCCACTTCATCATGATCTCGCAAGGATAAACTGAAGATTGTGAAATGTCTGCATATCACAGGACTGAAGGTCATACAGAAGCCAGGTAAGAGTGAGAAACATGTTTTAACTAGCACTGAAAGTATTTTATTACCCTTGCAGATGGAGCACTCCTGTAGCCTTAGTCACACCAAGTGAGATCCTGTGAGGCTGCCAAGGAAAAACTGTGTTTGCATGTTCGCTCTGCGAACAAGGGTGCGATGGCAGCACTGACACTCTCATATGAAATAAAAGGAATATAATATCCATACTTTTGTGTGCTGAATGCACAACAGGTTTTGGTTGGTTTTTTTTTTGAATGAAAAAGGAAGCTTGAAGGCTCTTGTTATTTAATAGTGCCACAGAGATTATCAGGGCACTGCACTATCATAAAATTTGTGCACAGCAGGTAAAATTCACACCCTGCAGTGAACCAACAAAAGACCACTTAAACCCTAATTTCAGCCTTCATGGTTGAGGCAGTGACATACTTCTGCTAGCACTACATGGGAATATTTTTCTGCATCAGAATATTAAAGGCACTTGTGCTTCAATGGCATTTCCTTCAAAGAATTTTTGGTTTCTCACAAAAAAAGTCAAGGGAATCTGTTATAACCTGAAGCCCAAACCAATCTCTTTTATTTACACTTGTTGATGTAAGCAGAACTAGACGGTGGTAAACGCCTATATTTCCATTATTTTTAAAATTGGAAACGTAGACAATTGGGCTATTTTGTTAAAACAAAATTGTATCACATTTTGGTCTTTTTACCCAAATAGTTATGAAGATACACTATATTCTGAGAGCATGCTCTTCTATGAGTGAGACTGCACCATTTCTAAAAGTTAAAAAGTCATAAACAGACATCAAAATAGAGAATAGGATTAGTATTAGAAAGAGAAATTTCAATATGTCAGCAAACACGGGGTGACCTACAAGTACTAAAGAAAGAAAAAATTCGGCTTGCTGATAAAAACATGCCTTCAAAAATTAGTTACAGGAAAAGAAAAAAAAATGCGTTCCTTAAAAGAAGGGATTAAAAAATATACATTGAAGAGTAGGACAAAGGAGGGGAAAAGTCAGCACCAAGTCCCAGGTTCCTGCTCTTTTCTCTGGTACAAACACAGGCAAAAATCCAGGATTTTAAACCTCAGCGTCTGTCCCTTGGAGGGAATCTGCAGGATTGTCCCTGTGCCTACAGACCTTCCGCTGGAATAGTGGAAAGTTGGATCTGTAACAAAGATCATTTTTCCACCAACAGTTTAATTTTAGAAAGGCGCCAACAAAAGGCACCGCTCTGAACACCCTGAGCGCGTTACTTCCCCTCCTGTTCCATCAGCGCCCGCTTCCTCGTGGAGACACGATGCCGTGGCACAATCACGGNCGCGGGCTCCCCGCGCCCCCGCCCTGCCTTCGGGCCGTCACCGTTCTCCCTGCCGGGGAGAAGAGTGGCTGTTTCCTTAGCTTACTTCCCTCTCCGGCAGGCCCGCCTCACCCACCGAGTGCAGTGGGGGGCGCGGTGCGGTGCTGGGGAAGCTCAACTGGGCGTGTCTAACTCTGCCAAGGAGAGCTTGCATCTTATTGGTCGTGTCTGTTGACATTTGCCTAATTCTTGGTGTTCATGTCCATTGCCAAAAAAAAAAAAAAAAAAAAAAAAAAAAG
>VZTZ01012069.1:281347-323953 GCA_013400955.1 Drymodes brunneopygia
AAAAAAAAAAAAAAAACCGACAACCAAACCGTTTTCTTGGGGGTAATCCAATCTTCTAGAGTGCTGTACGGTTTTCGCCATGTGCTCTTACCAGACCAGGACGTCCTTGCAGACACCTTATTCTCACGTTACCAGAACTTGAGCTTGTTTGGGGTGTCATGCACCTCTTATCCCATGTACTGTTCTATTTTACTATTCGTTATGGTATCTCATACTGTCCTCTTAGAGGAGAGGGGATCAATGTCTATCTGAAGGAAGGATGTCAAGATGATGGAGCCAGTCTCTTCCTGGTGGTGCCAAGCAGCAAGACACAAGGCAGTGGGCAGAAACTGATGCACAGAAAATTCCATCTGAACAAGAGGAAGAAATTCTTTACTGTGGAGTTGACCACACACTGAAACAGAGAGGTTGTGGAGTCTCCCTCACCGGAGACATTCAAGAATTGTCTGGACGCAATTCTGTGCCGTGTGCTCTAGGATGACCCTGCTTGAGCAGGGAGGTTGGACCAGATAACCAGACTACTGTGGTCCCTTCTAACCTGACCCATTCTGTGATTTTACATTTCATGTAAGTGTCACAGTTTCATCGCACTATCTGGCACGACTGCTTGTTGCCAGAGGAACTTTCTGTCCTTTGGGTTTCTTGGTCCAGCAAGGTTAATTTCATAACTCCAACTAAAGAGTTACCCTCCAACTGGTATTTTGAAAATCGTGAGCAACATTCATTAGTTGGAGGCAAACTAAAAATGCTTTGTGTGTTCCAAGCATTTCTTTATGTAATTTCCAGGCATTCTATATGTAATTTCATTTGAACCCATGTAAATTTTACTTACAGTTTTGGGGCTTCACTCTCAGTTATGTTGAAATGTTCCTCTGTGTGAGAGACACAAGCATAGGACAGTCAGCAGTGAATTTATTGTGGACCAGAATCTGTTTGATTGACTCACTTTAATAAGAGTTTCAGACCTTCCTTTTGCAGGCACTTCTAACTTACTTACTCAGATGCTTCTGATTAGGGTCGTGGGATAATTCAGGTTGGAAGGGCCTCAGGAGTTCTCTAGGCCAACCTCTTGCTCAAAAGACATCAGCTGTGAGGTCAAATGTAATTGCCGAGGGCTTTATCCCATGAGGTCTTGAAAACTTCCAAGGAGGAAGGCTGCACAATGTCTCTGGACAACCTCTTTGCCTTACTGGGTTCATATTGAAAATGTTTTTCCTTGTATCCAGTCTGAAGCTTCCTTTTATTTCAGCTTCTGCCTGTTACCTCTTTACTTCCTACCATGTGCTTCTAGGAAGAGCCTGGCTTCAACTTTTAGCTCTGGCCAATTCCAGAAGTCTGACTTCTATCAGTTTAGTGTCTTGTTTGAAAGTCCTTCAGTGTTTTGTCATGCAGAACTCTGAGTTTGTAAATGCAACTTTGCTTTGCTTGTATTAAAATTTACTTGAAGATCACCCCTTGAAGACTTGCTCTTACTCATATTTGTTCTTTGGCTGGGATGTTCTTCTGAAAACTGATCCAGTTCTTAAGAAGCTCCTAACATGTTTAGAATACATCTGTGTCTGGTGGAGTAAGTTAGTTGATGGTTCCCTGACTGTCAGTCAGGGGTCTTTATCAAGAGTGTGAGATGACTCAGGTGAGAGTCTTTTTTTTCCCTAAATTAATGAATTAAAAGAAAAATGGTAAAAGCCCTTGTAGTGTAGTTAAACCACACCAAAAAGCCTTATGAAAAGAAAATATTTCTAGTATTTGTAATGGGTTTTTTAGCCAAAACTGAAGTTGCAAGAGCTGTTTTGCTGAAAAAGTGCTGGATGACCACCTCCTGAAAAAGTGAAAATAAACATGAAAATCATTAAAATAAGGGATGCAGTGCTTATTTTTATTAAGCACATCACTGCTGATAGAGCTTTGCTTGTGGTCGAATCAATAATTAGATGTTTCTTTTAATTTGAAATAAATATTCTCCAAACTCAGACTCTTTGAAATGTTCTTTTATTTCTATTTGTTTGTGCCTGTAGGAGCTGCATTGGCAATATCTGAATAGTCCTCCAATGGGCTTTAAATCAGGTTGTTAGAGCTGTGGCTTAGCCAAAAAGATTTTTGTAGGTAATTAAAAAATACAGAGGTGTAACCCCCTGGCACATTTTTTTTTCAGACTTCAATCTACTTATGCATTTGGCAGTTTTTAGAAATGACAGTGATCAACCTACCTGGGTCCTTGTCCTTTCTAGCTCCTATTACCAAAAGCAAATTCATTTCACTCCTGTGAATGTGATATGTTGCAAATTTCAAATAGAAACAGGAAAAAGTATGTGAGTAAATGTTACAGTATGTTTCATTTGAACCAAAAGTCTTTGAAATGAGGTAATTTCCTTTTCTGAGAATGTAGACAGCTCTTCTAGATAAAAGATGCTCCAAAAGAGATGAAAGTATGAAATGTGTTAAAATGCTCAGTATCATTATACTCATTTGGAACTGTTCATGTGCTGTTTATGATGAGACATGTGAGTGTCCCGTTCTTCTGTGCGTTGATCAGTTACTTCACAGAAAATGGATGTTTACTTGTAGTTCATGCTTTCCAACTGCTCTTTGATGTTGTCAGTTCTTGGCTTTTAGCTTCCAAAACAGAACACTGCTCATTCCTAAGCCTCTTGGCTAAGTACAGTTGATTTATTGGTGGTTAATCTACATCCCAAGCAGTTAACATACAAAGATTTTGATTCTAATGAGAAATGGAAGTGACCATTTTTCTCCAGACTCTCAGTTTATTCTCTTTCTCACCCCCATTTCTCTCCCTTTTTGTCTTTTTTTTTTAATCAAAGGAAACATCGAGGAGGCTGGAAGGCTACTGGGGAACAAGAATGTCCGTGTCAATTGCCTGGATGAGGTACTGCAAAACTGTAAAAGCATTATGCTGAGTTTAATAAGGAAAATGCTAGGTCTGAAGGCCTTAATGTTCTTAAATAATGTTTCTCTAACAGCAATTACTATAGCCCTGAAAATCAGAGTTACTTTCAGGATATTTCCAGCCTGCAGCTGAATAATGAACCTTTGAAGAGTTCTTAATGTTTTTTTAAGAAAGTTTGATGTTACTGAAAATACTACACTGTATTTTCTCTCAAGTTCCAGCGTGAGCTTTACCTGTAAGGTAAGATAAACATGTGGGGGTGCTCCCTGACTTCTTGTCACCTTCTCAAGCAGCAGTCCCTCTGCGTAGTCCCTCTATGGCAGACACAGCACCTGTCCCCATCCTATGCTTGGGTCTCATCACCCAAAGCCCTGTCTTTGCTGAACCATAAACATATTTGGAGGGTGAGTAGCTAGATCAGAAATGGAACCACAGCCTTTTATAGAGGTGGGTGTGGTAAACATGTAGAAGATTAAATGCTGAAGTGCTACCTGAAGATGGGAATAAGTTCATGGAGAAAGGAACCTTGTGTGATGTTGATGTTTCCTCTTCTTTTTCTTTTTCCAAATTTTTTCTACAGCATGCAACATTAATATGAAATGTAACATGCAAGCAAAACGAATTCCCCACCATGCATGTTAAATACATGTGCAATTTATCAGTTTAAATGTGGTTTTTTCAGTGCTTTGTAATTTCATAGGAATCACTGGGAGATTCTTGGAATGTGTCTAGTTCAGCCTCTGGCTCAAAGCAGCTTCAGCTCCAGGGTCAGATGAGATTGCTCTGAGTTTTTACCTGTCTGGCCTTGTAAATCTCTAAGGATGGAGACTGCACAATATTTCTGGGCAACTTGTTCTACTCTCTTACTGTGATTTTGGTGAAAAAGTGTTTCACTTGTGTCTGAACCTCAGCTTAGGCTCAGTGTCTCTCTCACTCCTTACCACCATAAGTGAAGAGTTTGTCCTCTCAGTGATCTCCCTGTCAGCTCTGGCAGGCTGCTGTTGGGTGCCACCAGAGCCATTTCTTCTCCAGGCTGAGTAAGCCCAGCTCGTGCAGCTTCTCTTCACAGTACAAGTGCTCAGGTTCCTAACGTGTAGTGGTGGTATTTCATTGATTTTGTTGCAGTTTATCCATCTCTTTGTTGCACTGGAAGGCTTAAAATGGGACAGGGTATATTGTAGATGTGGTCTCATGAATGCTGAATGGAGGAAAAGTGCCACTTCTTCTATCAGATATCTTCATGGAATATTGTTAGCTTTTTTTCTGCCAACAGATCCATTTTCTGATTGTTCTTAAATAAGTTAAATACTAAACCTGAATTTCTATTGTATGAATTTCAATAAGTTTCTGTAAAACTAGTCAAACTAAGCTTTACAGTGAACTTTAGGAACCCAAGATACAATATAAGTATGCTTGCAAGTGTGCTTCATTGTATGGACATCTAAAGGTTTTCCTCAAGTGTAATTGCTGAAGTCATGCTGAAAGACTGCACCCTTCTGCAGTATTAGTGCAACATGCAGGATTAGTGTTGAGAGGATATGGCTTATTCAAAGAAACCATATCCAAGTTATGCCTCAGGCTATTGTTGTAGAAGAAATAGTATTAACAGTCTTTGCCTAAGGCTCACATCTGACTAAATGCACACAAGGCCCATAAAATGTTAAAAGTTTGTGCAATGGAGTTCTTGCAGGCTCCTTTTTATCCCCAAGAATGGTGTGTAATCATGCATATTAAACAGGAGAAGGTTCAGATTTGTTTAAGTTCCTTAAATCCATCAGCCATGTCAGCTTTAGAATTTTTCTTTTATAATCCATTTTCATTCCAATGTGTTATTCTAATATCTATACATAAGTAAGAGTGTGTGAAATCCCAGTTAAACATCAGCTTCATCTGTTACTCATTGTTGTCACAACTGGAGACTGCTCTCAATGCATCAGGTCTTATTTTTTTTCTGTTGCCTTAGTTGGTTATCGTGAAATTTACATTTATATTACCACTGTTACTTATTTTATTAATGTTAAGAAGTAAGGAAGCCCTGAAGATGGAATGCTTAGGTATTGAAGTGGGAGCTCAATTCAGTTAGGCACTTGTTTCCATCCTTAAAGACTTTTTTACATGAGAGAATTCACAGAATGAGCACAGGTTTAATGTAATTATCTCTTCTAGCTGTGGTACAGCAAGCATACAATCATAATCTAATAATTTCCACAGGCTGAAGAACCCACAGCATCCAGAAGCAGGCTTTTATGTAGTGCACTTCTTAATTAAAAAAAAACAAAAAAACCACGTAATCTATTCCTTTCATTTTTGGTTTGACCATGTATTCCAACTGCTTGGATCCGCTTTCCTGTAGATTAAAAACTACTGACAATCAGCTGTCTTTTCTCTATGTACCTTTAGACAAGGATCAAGTCACATTTTAACATCTTCCAGATGCAGTGACCTTTTAAGTATCTTGCCTAAAGTTATGTTTCTGCAGCAAGTGAGCTCTAATAGTAGCTCTTTTCCAAATCTTTTCCAATTGTTTCAGTTCTAACTTTAAAAACGTACACGTGAGCTGGATGCAGTATTTCAGCATTGCTTCTGCTGTTGGTACATGTATTTAAAAATAAAAAATTACTCCTCTATGTCTGCTTGCTTTTCCTGCTCTTGTTCCAAGACTCCTTCACACCTTTCACCTCCTGCTGTCTGCAGAGCTCTGCTGGGAGTGTCAGCACAGAGATCCCTTCACTCAAATGAGTTTCCCAGATGCCCTTCTTCCAGAAGGTTGGAGATATCCAGCAGATACAGTCCTGTTTTTTCTCGGCACCCTTTCTGACCAAATAAGCTGTTTTGTTGTGCCTTTGTGGATTTAGGAAGATGAAGAAAGGCAGCATATTTAGGCTTAATCACTGTCTTTATGAAAACAAAGAAATGCAGTGGCTTTTCTGCAGAACTGGTCTTTAACAGTTTGGCAACTTTAAAACTTCAGGGACATTTAAGTTCAGATGTCCTCAAACATTAGGACAAATAGATGGGCTATAGAAATGGATGTAAAATAAACACAAATATATTTAATTTAAATGTACACTGCTTAGTCATTTTTTGTCCCATTTTAAATGGAGTGGTTGCTAATTTGGAAGCTTAGTATGGGAGAAAGTGTTCAGGACTTTTCTTTCCCCTGAGAGTGCAGAGCTTGTAAATATTGTGACTTTTTGTTGTCACTTTGCTGGCTTGAACTCCATCTGTAGTGTTTGACTAAAATATTTCAGATTATTATAGAAAGGCAGCACATGGAAGCACATGGGCTTTCCAACTGGAAGTTCCCTCTGGTCGTGTTGGTAGTTAAGGTTGCAAAGGAGCACTGCAGAACTACATCCCCTATTTTCTGCAGATCAAGCCAACAGACTTGACCTGAAAAGTACATAATTTTTCTGTATTTAAAATAATTGTAAGGTTGTTCCTAATGTTCTTACATACAGGACTCTTATCTGGCATTGGCGGCATTACCTTTTTCCTCTAGTTTGGTAATTCAGCTGTTCAGTTCTGTCATACATCATTTAGATACAGTCCCCTTCTCTGCTACAGAACTGAACACTTCCTGGGAATTACAGCAGTAGCCTGCTTATTCATGGCTGAGATGTGTGTAGCTTCACTCATACTGAGTATGTTCAGTGGAGGATTCTTCAGGTAATCTATCTTGCTATTGTAGTGTGAACAGCCTATGTCCAGATCTTTGGCCTTTATTGAAGAGGAAGAGTTTTATCTTTTGATGTTTTTTACATAGTACTTCAAAATACACAAACCAAAGAAAATTCCACTGCTAGTAAGAATTATCTGGTTTCAGTTCAGGTTGCTGATTGATGTAGGCTCTAACTTTTCATCACTGCAGATGAGCTGAAAGATCATCAGAGGAATCTAATGTGTTACATATGTTAAATCAACAGCTGAGGAGGATGACTGTAAAGAACTATAGCTGTGATCGACACTTGCTGAACAGTATTTCATATTCTAATTAGTCCATACTTAGCTACAGCTAAAATTATTTATGCATGTAACTGTTACCTCCTTTTAAATCCTGTTTTTATGAAATTTAAGATGTGTAAGGGCAATCTTATTCAAAGCTTGGAGGGTGAAATTTCTAAAGGCTTTCATGCAGTGAAGAGTCAAGCTGTATTTCTAGATTAGCAGCATTCAGTACCAGAGAGTTGATTTTGAATATATACATCAACAAGTATTTCTGCCTTGTAGCATCTGCTCTTTTTTCATCGTTTTTAGTAATGTCCCAAATACTGTCTCAAGTAAAAGCCAAACCTAGAGTTGTGAGTCTTGTTTATAATTTCCTAAATTGAATAGAACTGTTGCCTGAATCTAAAGGGTGAAATAAGACACACTTTCTGTATTTATGTGAGGCTGACTTGCTCATTGGAAAACAAGCTGGGAAAGGGAGAGGTGAATGCTTTAATATTGCTGGCTTACAAGTGTACTACTGAAAAACTACAGCAGTTTTTTAGCTAGGGTTTTGACAGCCCTTTCCCTTTCCTTTTTTTTATATTTCCCTCTGTATTTAAATAGCTGGTATTCATATGTGCAATGTCTTATTGTACCACAGTACTTGTGGAGGGACTGCTCCAATGTGATCCAGCCTGTATGCCGTATCTTGACAAGGTTCCGTGGTTGAGAAGAAGGGTGAAGTGAGCATGGGAATGTTGGGAGCACTTGGATGGGGCTTTTAACTTGAGCAACACAGGTTTATGTGGCTATTTCAGTAGTGAATTGTCATCGTGTTACCCACAAAACAATGGCTTTTTAAAAATACAGGTGATGTCTGTGTTCTTACACAGTCAGCATGAGTGTTTAAATGCTCACAAAATGGAGAGGTTTTGTGCCAAATATGAACATGTCACTGGAGTGGGGGATAGTTTGTGTATTTTTTTGTTTGTTTGTTTATCCCACTTCTTGTTCCCTGGCTATCCTGTGTTTCCCAATTCTCTGTCTGATGAAGGCTGAGCAAGAGTTTTCTTGGAAACTTCCTTTGTAGTTCCTAGGAGGCAGAAGGTTGCTTTTCCAGTTTATTACCTTTATCAATTTGTTTATATTGATCCCATTCAAGCACACCTCAACTGGATGCTGAAGTGAGATTGACCTGCTTTCTTCTTCATCTGTGTCTGGTGGTGGAGTCCAACCCCTCCCCAGTTCTGGTACTCATCTGCCTGCCCCTCCCGCCTCCCTACACATCCTTTTCTTCCCTTGTGAGCTGGTTCAGCCCACTGACCCCATAGCTCGTTGATTGGGGTTTTTTTCATCAATTGACTTCCCCACCATGGCAGCAGTTCTTAGAATCCCGTTCCTCAGTCTGCTTTTGGGCTATTTTCAACATGAGGAAATGGGAAGGATGGTCTGTAATGGCCAGGCTGGCTGTGCCAAGAACCCTGTTGTGCCAGGGTGGCCTTGTTGGTTGGTGAGCTGGAGAATCCAGTCAAGAGAAGTGCCAGGTAATTTCTAGAGGCACTGCAATCTCTATCCCTCTTGTATGGTGAGGCATACAGGGAATACTTAGAGCCCTGCAGAAGAGAATAGATGTTACCATGTAACATCGCTGCAAAAAAAGGAAGACTGGGAAGGATTCATTTTTGTCCTGGGAAATAAGGTTAAAAGGCTCAATCTTTTGGTCAGAAGAATGTTGCATGATAACAGCCAGAAAATGGATCCTTTATTTGATGTTCCATAGTAAAACAAAAATTTGTTTCATCTCTATGCTTAATAAACCATATGCAAGTTTTTTCTTTTAAATACGTTGTATTGACAAACCAAATGTCAGCTGTGAGAAAACAGACTGTTGCAGGACCTGTCTTTGACATTCAGGCTGAGAAAAGTATTTGCAGTCAAGCCAGTTTCAGTGTAGGGACATAATACAGGATACCAGGCATTTCCAGATAAACTTGTGCCTAGCCTGACCCTCTTTTGTTTGCTGTGAATGTGAAAAACTGATATTAACCTGACTTTAAATCCAATTTTATAGCAACTGTCCACATATTTTCTGCCTGATATGCGTTTTTGATCCACACCACAGCCTGACACTTCCAAAATTTAATCAAAGGATTTTAAAAACAGTTTTTTGGGTGGAGAGGATAAAACAAACCCAATTCTTTCCTTTGTCATATAATCTTTAGATCTTAATTGAAACAACTGGCTTTCAAGATACAACCAAACTTAAAGGTCATTGTTTTCTAAAAATTCTTTGTTCCATCAAAAACCATGGTGTTTGTATTCCCTTACTGCAGTACCTTTCTGTGCTGCTAAAGGAGACAAATCCCTGCTGTGACTCCAGACTGGGTTTGGCCTGTAAAATTGCTTTTGATGTAACCTTATGAAATGTAATATAATAAAATATATTTTATATAGTCAGACAGAAATTCTTTATTCAACATTTGTGACACCCCAAATGAAACCTAGCCAAAGCAGCCTGTTTCATATTCATGAAGTGATCTCTTTAGGTATTTTGTTTCTTCAATGGCAGTTTATATTGCCGTTTACCAAAATATGTGGTTTACTAAAATATAATGCATTAAGTAAGCATTTTTTATTATTTTCAGTTAGGATGGAGAGTAATGAAACTGTAATACCTTAAAATTGTTATAATTTTAACTTTTCCAATTTCCCTCACCTCTAAAAATTTTTTGAAGATTATGCTGGTAAATTAAACTTACGTGGGTTTCACTCAGTTGTGAATTGAAACAAGAAATACATTAAGGCTCAAACTGACAATTACATAATTTCAGAGTATCACATTGCCAGGCGTTTACAGAGCTGCAGTAAGAGTGTACTCGAATGTACTCAAGCACACAGCCTTGACTGGCAAAGAAAGGAACCGAATGCCAATTTGATTTCCCTCAGGGGCAAACTAAAGCACTCTCCCTGGTATGCAGTGTTGGAGAGTGTTCTTGGGCAATTAAAGTGTCTTGGCTGATAACGTGAATCTTGACCTGATGTTAAGTGAAAATAAAACAGCATGTTGGGAAAAGCATACTAAATCCTAAAAATGGAGTGTCATGCAATTTTCTCAAACAGCAACATGCTTCTCCCTGCTCTTGAAGAGGGAGAGAGTCTACAGTAACAGTTCACCCTAGTTCTGAAAATTTCCTCTGGGCTTTGTCCAGCCTTATAATTACACCTCAGTCCTCCCATGCTGAAGCAAATCCTTTTTGTACTGGGGCAGTTGATCAAATCAGCCTGGTTTGTTAAAGTCTAATGAGAGCCGTGTATCTTTCTAAAGGCTTTGAGAGCTCTGGCTGATCATGGACACAATGCCAAAAGGGTGGAGAAGTGGGAGAGAGGAGGATGGCAAAATCACCAGTAATCATGACTAAAAATGAGCAATCTTTGTAATGTTTAAAACAACAGCCTATTTCTAAGTTTCCTGCTGCTTATCATATAAGCCACAGCAGGGGAGAAAAGAATAATGTAGGAAGCTAACAAGTTTTCTAAACCAAGCTTTTCCAACTAGCAGAAACATCAGTTGTCTTCAACACTAATGTCTTACGTGAAAGGACAATGATAAATTGACTGTAAATGGTTTTCATTTGTTCAACGCTGCTCTGTTTTCAAATCTATAGCACAGCATAATCAGAAAACTGACATAGAAATCTGCTGCATATTAGTAACCATATTTTTTCATGAAGATTTTGGGAGGTTTTCTGTAAATCAAATGCTGTGTGAGGCTTTGGTAGTTACACTAAATGTGTATGGCCAAGTAAAAACAATCAGTGGTAGGAAGATCAAGAGATATAACATCTTCTTTGGTATGCAACTTGCTTCTCCTTTCTTTTGGCAGCATGGCATGACCCCTCTGATGCATGCAGCCTACAAAGGGAAAGTGGACATGTGCAAGTTGCTCTTGAGACATGGAGCTGATGTAAACTGCAATGAACATGAGCATGGATACACTGCCTTGATGTTTGCTGGACTTTCAGGTAACTTCTTACTAAACTCAGATCACTGATAATGACATCAATGGGTAAAATTTGACATAAATTAATAATTTAAAAGGAACTATTGACATGTTTTTATTATTCAGGTTTGCTGTAATTCATGTGAACCATGTAACTGCATCATGACCAGTAGAATCCTGTGGGCAGTGCAGCAGGAGAGCCTTTGTTCAGGCTCATATAAAAATTGATTTTGTTCAGCATTTTGAGGCATACACCCTACTTGTCCTGTATCTTCTTTGTCCTGTTTGTTAGAGATCTCAGCATTTGCTTTCCTGGGACAGTTTCCTTGTGCAGTGGGATATATTCTGTTTACTGAGACTGTGTTACACTGAAAATGATGCTGCACCAGTAGCTTTTAGTAATATTTGAGACTTCTCATCCAGTATTTTTCAAGTTTTGTATTTCTCCTACATTATTTTTCCAACTATCTTGTGGGCTTTTAAAAATGTATTTAGTAAGTTTTAAAAACATGCTTTCCCACAATAATTTTCACTCTCCTCTTACAGCTGTACATCTTCTCCTGTCTCAAGCGGTGGTTTGCAGCTCTCCTCTTGCTGTTCTTTTTCCCTGATGGCAGGAACAGTAATTTCCTTGAGTGAGAAAAAGAGACTACGTTAAAACAGTGTTCCTTCTGGGGAAAAGATTAAATTTGGGAATATTAGGGTATTTTAAGTATCTTTTTCACTAGGTCACTTTTGTCTTCTGAAAAATGAGATTCTAGGGGAGTCAGGTTTCTTAGCAGGTGGAGTTTAAACTGCCTTCTTTCATCATAAGTATTAAAAAAAAAAAGGCTTATGTGTGTATATGAACCTTAACTAGATCATCAGATTGTTTTTCAGCTACAACTTCGGTAAAAAGATTAGGGAAATTTCAGTGTTCTGTGGTATTGAGCAATATCACAGCTGCAGCAGATGGATGAGAACAAACTGTTAGAGGCTGTTAAATGACTGCAGCTTTATGGAAAATGCTGGATTTTTACCATTTTCTCATATCTGAGCTTTTAACCTGTCATCCTGGGTGTGAGTGCTTCTGAATGTTTACTTTAAGGTCTGTTATCTGTGAGTACAAAAGGTGTATGAGCACTACTGACGCAGTGACTTTGTTTTTAAGCATTAATTTTCATCTACCATCCCCTTTTTGTATTCACTTTTCTGTACTTAGCATCTGCACAAAAATTGATAAAGTAAGAATACCTTTGAAAGCAGAACCAGCAGGAGTGGTGACAAGTGTCCTTTTTTAGTCTCTGAAGGGCACCAATTAAGTCATCTAATCTTCTCATCAAATTTTAGCTTCATTTTACTTGGTATTTAGCCCATTCTGAACACCCAGTTCCCACTGTGGAGAAAGGAACAATCTGTTCTGTTCACTGTGTTCCTGCTATATCATAGTCCTGAATGTGTTTTTCTTCTTAGAATAGCAAATGTAGTTGAACTGTTAAACTAGATTAGTAGAATTTCCTTCTATACAGCAGTCCACAGGGACCAAACTCTAGTGTAGCTACATGTGTATGATTCCCATAAGCTCCATGGGAAGCTGAATGTACATTACAGAGAGCAGAGTTACACCTTCTGGAATTCTAAATAAGCACATGCCTTTCTCTTAATCCATGGTTAAAATAACGACATTAAGAACATTCATTTTCCTCAGTGTTGTTCCTGGTCTTTAAGAAATTCAGTACAACTTCTTCTGAGGCATAGAGAATTACTAGTTCTCATTTGTCCTTGTTCATTCCCCACATCTTTCCTGCAAATACAGGAAATAAAGAAATCACCTGGATGATGTTAGAGGCTGGAGCAGAAACTGATGTTGTCAACTCTGTGGGAAGGACAGCAGCTCAGATGGCTGCTTTTGTGGGTAAGATGAAAATTATTATCATTTCCTAAACTCCTAAAAGTGAAGTGTTAGATTCTGATGCTTTTTGTTGGAGAAACATTATTTAATGACTTGTTCTGAATTGACACATTGTTGAGCCTTGTTTTCCACATCTCACGATGTAAGAGTCAATTTGTGCTCTATTCCCTTGTTTGATTTCCTAAAAACACAGATTATTTTACCTATGAGAGCAGGCACTGCTGTTCAAGTGTATAAGTTTTTGCAATGTCACCACTTTGGAAATAGTTAGAGGAAGCTGAGTACATTGGAGGGGTCCAAAGTGCAGCACCAAGTGCTAATTGGAGCTTCCCTTGTGGGAAAGGATGATCACAGTGCCAGGAGTCAGGAGCTCAGCTGAGCTTTGCAGCTGAGTGCTGGCACTGAGCCACCCCCTGCCCGACTTCTGGGAGAGGGAGAAGTCTTGAAACCTCTTCTGAGGTAGTCACTACTTACTGACCTGAACTTCATGTGAATAAGGTAAAGATTTGTCATTCCAATATGCAGTTATCCCTGGTAAAACTTGAAACAGGCTTTTTTACTGTTGTTTTGTTTCTTTTTTTCCTATTTTTTTGGGTTTATAAGCCCTTTTAAAATTTTTTACCCACTTAGCATTACTAGGTTCCTGGCTTAATATTCCTCTTTTTCTCTATTTCTAGCAAGGAGAATTGATAAAATATTATGAGGTTAGGTGGAATCATTTTCAATGGCACAGCTATTGCTTCCCAAAAGCCAAAAATGAGGACGCCTATTTTCTTTCAAACAACCCTCTCATGGTGTTTAAATACCTGAGAACTCCCTTTCAAGTATTTTGCTGTTCTAAATTCAAGCCTGCTTTGCCATTTAGATTTACTTCCTTGAATAGTGATTTAGTGCTAAGTTTCAATTTCCATTTTATCTTATTCTGCTGTTTTAAAGAAAAAAAAGTTGACATTGTTCACTTGAGGTTCAAGCAGAATAACCCTAACTAATCACTTAATGTATCAGAGAATTATCCTTTGTATTTGGAGAGTCTTTTCCAATGTGATGCTATATGGAGTGAATGGGGAATATTATCTCCAACATAATTTTTGAGAATTCTTGTTTAAAATCTCATCACATCACCAAGGTAGCACAAATATTTTAAGGCACACTAAGATGCACTACTCTGTAAAAGTCTGAACATTGGAATCTATTCCTGTTCTTTTTTTATTCTTTGTCCAATCAACATTAATTCATCTGCCTGTGTGTGGGAAGTGAGGATACTTCTTCCCCTGTCATTTGTCTTACACTGTGCTCTATTAGCTCAGAACTGTCTCTTCTAAAACAGTGGAGGATTTTAAGTGCTGGAATTTGGTTGGCTGTGTCTTCTACTGATTATAGGATTAGTGCCAAGACAAATCAATCAATTTAAAGAACGTGGTCCTGAGCTAGAGAAGATAAGTTTTACTTTCCCTGTAGTCAAAAAATCCATTATATTGTCAGATGTAGAAAGCAAGAAGAGGGTGTAACTTTTCTCATCTTGTTACTTTCATTACAGTCCTTTTGTTTTGGTAAACTTTAAGCATGTTCTATTCTTATAACTTCTCCCACCTTAGGTTAATACACTAGTATCTGCTTCATGTCTGAAAACTTATGAGTCTCAATGCAAATGTCATTAATTTTAAAAGTACAAAGTTGAAAAATCTTACCTTGAAAAATTATAACACCAGCATGAGACTACTAGTATAGTATAACTTGGGGGAGAAATAGCTGTTCGCTTAGTTGTGGCTTAGCAGGAAAAGAGGATGCAGGAAGGGAACAGGATATTCAAAATGAATTTTCATGAGGGCATTTCCTGCTGGGAGTCAGTCAGTTAATAACACTTACTGGAGATTAAAGCTACACACAAGAGAATGACAAGAGTTGCCTCTTTGCAGTGCAGAGTATATCATGCAAAACTCCTTTGCATGTGGGTAATTCTCACTTGTATTGCTTATATTGGATTTGGGTTTAGGTGTTTTTTTTGTTATTATTTCTCTGGTGATGTTTTTCTTGTGTGCCTATAGGTCAACATGACTGTGTGACTGTCATCAACAACTTCTTTCCACGTGAAAGGCTGGACTACTATACTAAACTGCAAGGCTTAGACAAAGAACCAAAACTGCCAGTAAAATTAGCTGGGCCTCTGCATAAAATTATTACTACTACCAACATGCATCCTGTTAAGGTGGAGTAATATGTAAATTGTCCGTGCTTGTTGGCATGGGAGCTGTTTCTTTGTGTCAGAAAGCATTCGCTTCTTCTGCAAGTTCAGCTGAGATCAAAAGCATTATCTGCTAAATCACCTACTTGTGAAAATGAGGAAGAATCAGGCTCAACGTTTAGATGTGATTTAAAAATTAAGTTATTTCAATGTTTGTATATACCAGAATCTTGAACTAACCCCTTTAAGTGGAGAGATTCTTACTTCTTATATCAGTAACCATAAATAGCTGTCTTTTTTGGCTTTATTTCTCAGCCCCACTTGAAGTAGAAACGTAGAACAATTTCCTATCTTAATAAAATCTCACTGTTCTCTCAATGCTTTTCTCAGCATGTATCTTCCTACCTTCATCACTGGTTCGCCACAGTAACATGTACCACTGCTGCTGTTTCTGAAAGTATGTGCAAGAGAATGTTTGTTTTTTACTTCCCAGGACAATGGTGACAATAATGTCTTTTATGATTTGCTCCTCCAGTGTAGTTCAGAGAAATGAATACACCTAAATTCAAATACAAATTCCTTGGGCTTGCCAGTCAAAGTCCAGAATTCATTAACAGTTTCCAACCAGGTATCTGCAGTACACACAGACAGTAGTGCACCAGTGGCAGCTGACTGAGTGAGTAGAGCATACAGTTTCCTCACAGAACATTTCATTCAGTGCTTTGCTAGACTACTGGAAGTACTCCACGATTATGTGAGGTTGGTATGTTCTGTGAAACTGCTTAAATCATACAAGTCCAGTTTATTTTAGCTGTTCTAAAGGAAAGAGATTTTGGGATAGTGTATGATAGTTTCTATAACTTTCTTTAGAAGTGGCTTTGATTCTTTGGGTTCTTATTCTAAAAAAAAAAGACAAATATTATTTTTAATACCAGTCTTAGTTTTAAATATTTTCTTTATTTTTATATTTTAAATATTTTGTATGGGAACTGTGAATTGCAGTATACTGAATAATAATGCTAAATAATGACTGGAAAGTAGCAGAATGTTAGAAACTCCACTGAAATTTAGCTACAATGAGCTATATAAGCTTTAATGCCAATGCACAAGTCTTAACTGGTTTACATTTTCTTCAATCTTTCTCCTAGATCGTGTTGCTGGTGAAAGAGAACCCTCTGTTGGCCGAAGTAGAAGCACTGCAGAAATGTTACAGGGTTCTGGATCTCATTTGTGAGAAATACATGAAGCAGAAAGACATGAATGAAGTTCTTGCTATGAAAATGCACTACATCAGTTGCATCTTCCAGAAATGTATTACATTTTTAAAAGAGCGAGAGGATAAACTAGATGGGTTTATCAAAAGGTGTGTGTTTCTACAGAGAGGTCTGAAAGCACACATATGCCCTGGCATTATAGATACCAGGAAAAAGACAACTGCAGGAATAGATTGGATTGGCTTGGATAATAATACGACATATAAATTGTTAAGTAGTGCCAGCTGCATTTACTTCAGGGTGGCACTGACTCCCTTTTTTCTGTGTCTGAAGTGACACTGTCCTTCCCTGGGTACAAAGGAAACATTCCTATAATTTCAGCTCTCTGCTGGAACTGGTTAGCACTTGGCATTTATATATACACCATGAAGCAGCAGATAGCGATGCGTGATGGAAAAAAAAGGGGAGTGATAGGCTTGAGAAAATAATTCCTCAGTGTCCAATATGGTTCATCTGGGAACATTTCTTGTGCCATTTTACTCTCCAGCAGTCATACAGGTTGAGATTTTTTTTTCAAAAACACTTAAGCAAGTGCGAACTGTAAATCCCACAGACTCTGGATGAGACTCAGACTTTCAAATCACTTAGGCAGATCTTCAGAATCTACTGAATTACAAACCCAGCTGCCTGATCTTGCATATCAAAGTATGTGTCCTGGCTTTTAGAAGGATCACGTTCCCCATAGACCTCCAGGGATTTTTACTGAAATCCTCTGTGAGACTGAAAATAAATTATGAAGTCAGCTTTCACATGATGAAATCAAATAGTTCATCAGTGACCCATGTAAAAAAACAGTAGCCAAAGAGGTGTAAGGACTATAACATGTTATTAAACATAACAAAGTGGAATTTGTGTTTTAAGGTATTGTTCATTTATCAGTGTTAATTATTACAATGATCATTTTTAAACAGCATGAAGCATTTTGATATTTTAGTCAGATGTGGATAGTAGATAGTTTACCTATAGATGATTATTTTTGTCTGTGGCTGAATTATTAAGTCGTGGTTTCAGAGCATACATTTCTTTATTGTGTATTTCATCATGATTGTGCATTAGAATAAAAATGCTTTTACTTGCATTTTAAACACACCTTAGCATATGAACTTGCCAAATTATTATGAATTCTTCTCTGTAATCTGAAAGAGGACAGAGTAGAGCATGCTGTGTGTGTTTGTTCTTGAATATTTACTATGTGATTTCTCATTTTACATGTGTTTTAAAAAACTTAGCCTCTTGAAAGGGAGAGATAAAGATGGTTTCCCTGTGTATCAAGAGAAGCTAATTCGAGAAAGTATCCGAAAATTTCCTTACTGTGAAGCTACGTTGCTCCAGCAGCTTGTGAGAAGTATTGCTCCTGTTGAAATAGTAAGTGTTTCCTGTCAAGAAAATCCTTTCTCAGTAATTTGCATAGCAAATCCAGATTGAGCCGTCTTTTTGTCCTCAGCTTCTGCAACATATTTTATTGAGCAAAGGTTTTTGATGTCCGTGAACTCTCTGGAGCTGGATTGTACATATTGCAGGAAAATGCTCTAAAATACTTCAACTGGTATTTTTTTCATGTGTCCATAATGAATGCTTAAACACCTCAGCTTTTAAAGAAAACTGATGCAATTTTTTCTTGTCTCTGAGCTTGCTTTTCCTGCTCTGGGATGTCTGTTCAGTTTTTCTATGCCAGTTCACTTATTGAAATGGTAGATTCAGACAAAAATGAAACTTAATTTGGACTCTGTTTTCACAATGTCTAAATTCAGTTTAAGATTGAATAATTTCCTAGATTTAATGCATTTATTTGTTCTATTGTACACAAGAAGTTGGTAATACATGATGGTAGAAAAAGGAAGAATGTTCTGTGAGGTTCCTTTTAGCACAGAGAGAGTAGCAAGATGATGAAATGTGCAGCAAAAGTTATATCTAAATTAGGAAACCAAAATGGCAAGTTAAAAATCTAACATCAGTTGTCCTCTTATGTCTTTGCTAACACACTCTTCATTTTAGGACTATTTATTGCTTCATAATAAATTTTACACGAGAGTGGCTGTTCTTTTTTAGGCATGTTCTCCCTGGTCTCTGAGAGCGAGATGTATGCAGAAACACTGGGGAATTGGAACAATCTTGTGACTTGTTTGGATTATTCTGAGTCAATTAAAAATAGCCTCCATCTTAAGTGGCTCCAGGTCTGCTAAAATGTCCTGAGGCTTAGTGCAATCTCTACTGTTTGTCTAAGTCAGGAAGATAAACACAATCTGAAAACATAAGCCATTGTGATGCATTACAACTTGCTTTACAGTAAACATCTTTCCTTCCTGTTGCATTTTTCTTAGGAGAGCCTGCAGTCTTTTCTGCTTTTAAAGAAATGACGGTTTATTCCATTGGATTTCTGGCCATTATGCAGAAGTGGAAAGGAGGAGAAGCTATAATTTTTATTTATCTGGAAGCCTTTGACCTTTGTCATTTCACAATTACTTGGATTTGGTCTGGGCATCTCAGTGTTGTTGTAGTAATAATGATTGTACATATTCCATAGTAGTCTTAACAGTTTAAGGAATTAGTTACAGCCAGAACAACTTGGCATTTTTTCTTCAAATATTTACATCACTGCCCAAAAAAATAGTTTTAATGTATGGTTACTTAAACCTTACTGCTTGCATTGCATGGGAAGGGTGCTGCAAATAACATCTAAATAGTAAGATGTGAATAATTGAAAATTTCAAGTTCTGACCATTTGGTCTGTAGCACCTGTGTGCACTGAGCACAACAGAAACAAATGAAACATCTTTATGTGTGCCAGCACAGAGACTAAGCTGCATAGGATCTACAGATGTAAAGAATGTGGAGTTTATTAATAACTTTCAGAGGAAATTGTACTGAAGCTCAGGGCTTAAGTTAACTTCATATACAGAAGTTTATGTAGAGATATAAATGTGAAGTTGTGCATGTTAGTTGAATTTCTTTGATTTGGTTTTATGTTCTTGCTGCTGCAGCAATTTCAGTGAGACTGACCCTTGTGTTGTTTCTGGTGCTCCCTTGCGTGTCCCTCTGTGCGCCAGTGCTGGGTTTTTATCTCATTACCACCTCTTGTCTTTCAGGGCTCGGACCCCACAGCTTTCTCTGTGCTTACACAAGCAATCACTGGCCAAGTGGGTTTTGTGGATGCTGAATTCTGTACAACTTGTGGGGGAAAGGGAGCAGACAAAAGATGTTCAGTATGTAAAATGGTAAGAATCAAAAAAATAGTGCCACTGAGGTGCTGAGGATATTGAATGCTTCCCTATTTACTGTGTAGACTTAGGAGGAATGGCATGCATGCCTGCACTGAAAATGTTCCAGCCATCTACTTCTGGGAAAGATGCCTGAAATTCACAAGTAGGAAGGATTACTTGGGTTTCCAAGGGTGTAGGCTTAAGAATGAATAAAGAGTAAAATTTCTGTATGTTTAGAGTTAATTAAAAAAATGCTCTTTATAGATTCTTATATAGGTTAGAATCACTCCATATGACCGTACAAATTAGTTAAAAATACCATTAAATGCCATACATAGACATTTAACTTAGTGCATTAAGAAATGCAAGGAAATTGTCTATTCTTTTAGTACATGAAAATTAATTGATAACTCTGGTAACTTTCAGGTGATGTACTGTGACCAGAACTGCCAGAAAATACACTGGTTTACCCACAAAAAAGTCTGCAAGACCCTGAAGGAAATTCATGAGAAACAAGAACTAGAAGCTGCCAAAGAGAAAAAGAAACAAGAAAAGAAGGAAAAGAAAGGTTAGGATCTGTTGCTCCCTTGAAACTAATGCTGTGTTAACTGCATCACAAAGAGCTATTTAACGGGTCTTAAAACTGTAACAGCTGAGGTTGGGAGAAAAATCTTTGATGAAACATAACAGCAAAGCTAAGTTTGTTGGGATTCTGGCCTTTCAATTTACAAATGCTGTATACTTTCTAAATATGCTTTTTAATGCTGCAGTTACACAGGTTTCTACAATGAAAGCATTCTGATCTACACTGCACTGTTTCAAAGTCCAGATCTTTAATCAAGCTCATGCAATAATTTCATGCTGCTCTACGTTTTGTTGGAGGTGTTAGGACAAGTTGGATAATAAGCAAGCAGCCTGCTCCTTCCAGTTGTAAAGGTTAATGTAGATGTTAAATCTCCCATAATACCTTCTCTTCATAAGCACAGTATCAAGTTAATTGTGTTGTGTTTTCGAATGTGAAGAAAGCAAGCAGAAGTCTTTAAACTACTCATGGTAGTTTTCTCCCCATAAGAAACAAGTGATTAAAACATAACAGAAAAAACCCTGTATCGCCCCTTCCTTTAACTTACACTGATGCAATGTTTCTCCAAGTGAAATAATAGGAAAGTGGCAGATGAAATCACCTTTTCTCTTTTACAACTTACTGGATTTCCCTTCCTTTGTTTTAAGGATTGTAGAAGTGCACTGCACAAATCATGGTTGCCTTACAATGGTAATGTTGTTCACTTCAGCTGTACTCAAAATAGCAGGATATAAATAAGTAATAAATCAGTAATAATTGAAGTTTTCAGCAGTTTCCTGTGTTGATCCTGTTACAAGAGCTGCTGTTACATGGGATCAGGATGACTGTGGAAGTTGGAGGCAAGTATATTAGAAATCCCTGGATATTTTGCATACCAAAACATAATGAGCTGTGCGTGGTGATGCCTCACTGGTGCCAAACACACACCCTTGCAGGTTCATATTTACTGGATGAGTCAGTGGCCAGGTGCTGTCTTTTCCAGAGGGAGAGGCAGGATCTTGGTGGATCACTCTTCTCCCTCCCTGCCTAAAAAGGGAAGCTAACATTTTTTGTTATGTTTCTACTCCACTGTCTGCATGTCTTCATTAACTATTTCAGGTACATGGCCAGCACACTATAGACCTTACCAGATTATGCACTGTTAGCAAGACACTGAAGTCATCTGAGTTTCAGGTCACCTTGTGAATGGTTGTGTATCAGAGCATTTTATGTCAATAGCAGTTTTATTTCTGAAAGTTAGTAATAACCCCTACAAATCCTGTACATCAGGAAATTAATAATTAAAAACCAAATGTGACAGCTGCCACTACAGGCAAACTCAAGAGTTTAAGTGTTTCTCCTGTACCAAGGTGAGTGTTAGGGAAGTCCACGCTCCAGCCTGTGCTGAAGGCTGTTAGCTCACAGCCATGTAAGACCTTGGCAGGGCTTTGGCAGGGTTGTGGCCAGCTAGCTGTGACAATTTTTGGCTGGCTATCAATCACAACAGAGAACAAGAAACCAAGATTTAAGTACTTCTGCTCCCAATTAGGCTTTCCCATCTTTCTTTTCAGAATTGCTAGCATGCAAGCCCTACTTAGTAGAATCAGGGGAAAAAAGTTGTTAAATAACTTTTTTTCTCAGAACACATGGCGTGAAGAGTAAAGGTGCAATAGCTGATTCTGTCCATGCAGATAAGTTACAAATTTTAGGATGACTCTCTTCAATCAAAGTTCATTGTTTTTAAGCACATAATTTCTTCAGTCTGTTTTATGCAGAAATGCTTCCTATGTCATTGTGTACATGCCTTTTTGATTTAAAACAAACCCCACCTGTACTCTGTGCTTAACTGGCCTGCAGCCATTCTTTGAAAAGCTGGTGATAAAATTAGTGTCAATAAAGCATATTTGAATTGAAAGTTAAAATAACTGTAGTGTCCTACTCTGCTCTTTTGTATAATAAAAACGTCTGGCAAAATGGAAGATAAATTAATGAGAGATTTGTATAGGATTAATTCCAGAGTAACCTTATACCAAGTTAAGCAAAGCTTTAGTGTTTTAGGTTTTTTCGACGAAGATTTTCCAAATTAATCACTTCTGTAATTGATGCAAAGTATCCTAATGTTTATTGTTCTTCAACAATAAAAATGTTTGCTTGCAGATGAGTTCAGTGTTTATTAATTGTGTGATTTCTCTTTTGTTTAGATGAAATGCAGCTAGCTGAGGGTAGTTCTACAAGTGAACAACAGTCAGATCCTGGTCCAGATCCTACAAAAGAAGTGGATCCAAGTCATCCTACTGATGGAACGGAAGAACCTGAACTTACCAAAGAGATGGAGGCACTAGCCCTGCAACCTGAAAGTCCACTGGAATGTGAGACTGCCTTAGATGACATTGATCTTCAAAAAATTCAAGATTCTGAGGAGTAAGAAGAGGGTAGGAAGAGACTGAGAGTTCTCAAGGGTACTAAAGAATTTTTTATGCTGATCATGTCTGAGTTCTTAGAGCATGGCTTATGCAAGACTTCCTTTAAAAGACAGAATGTCTCTGTTCATCAAGAGACACTTTGTCTATAAATACTCCAGGTTTTGTTGTAAATTGTCAAGATAGGTATTTATTATCTGCTAAAAATTAGTGGATAGATCCATCTGTATGCGTACCAACAATAAGCCTAGTGAAACGGAGTATCTGTGGTTAATGAACCACTTAGTGAAAAATGAACAACATTTGATTTGGATTATTCATGTTTTCCAAACTTAAAACTTATTTTAATTGTAATTTAATTTTTTTTCTGCAAGTACATAGACCTGTAGTTAAGAGCACTGCAAGGCCAACCGTTAAATTGCTCTTTTTTCCAGCACTTTATGAAACTTTATCTGAAGGAATTCAGTAGCAATTAAGTTTCTGAAGATACTCATCTGAACTCTCAACTTTTCATGACATTACTGTAAATATTTTTGACTAGTGAGAGCACAACAATAATGTCTATTTTGTGGCAATTGTAGTAAACAAAACTGCTGTTTCAGGTGTCTCAAGCTGATGGTGAAATGTGTATTTCACTATTGGTCTGGTCAGAAATATTCCAAAGTCTAATGAAGGGGAGACCAGAATGACTCATAATATTTTGACTGACAAGAATAATGCATTCAAAATAATTTTTCAGGAAAAGATGCCTTAGAGCACAGTGGGATGTTGCTTATGAATTATTTCATAAACAAAAAATGCTTAATATTTTTCATGCTGAACTGGTCACAGTGAATTAGATGAGAAAATTCATGTGTGCATTGATAAAACCGGGATTTCACTTGGCTTTCAGCTAAGTACCAGATCTAGAAAACAGCTTCCCTCAACTTTGTTTTTCACTCAGATTTATTTCTGTCTCATGAAATCAGTGGGAATGCCACAACTGAAAATATCACTTGCTGCATAAGGATGGCAAAATTGGAGACTGTCTTGTTGTCAGCTGAATCACTGGTGTTTTAAACATGGCAGTATTCTTCTAATTAGAGGAGTAAGGACCATCCTCAAAACAGAGGGAGAACACTATTAATTTTTTTACTATTTACTATGTTGAAAGTTTTTGTTTAATATTCTGAAAACTGTAAGACTGAGGATACATAAATGCACCTGTGCAGGGAATGTACCTGTGTTTTAATTTCAAGGATTAATAGATTGTGAAGAATAAAGGGAAATTTTTTAAAAGAAGGGAGCTATGTGGCAATTCTGTTTTCTGTGTCTGTAACTCAGTGACATTCTCATGTGACATGCAGGGGCCTCCTGTAGCTTGAGTATACAAGTTTAACATCATGACAGTTGGCAAGCAAGAGATGCCTGCCTGGAACTCAGGTCTGTACTCATGCTGTAGCCACCCTCTGCTCTGAGGTCTGGGAATTCAGAAGTGCTGCTTCTTCCCTGTTCCACACATACTGTTTGGGGCTCATGGGGATGTGTTGCCCTTCAAGGATTCTCTGAAAATGCCAGCCCTTCAGGGCAAAAGAGTCAGGGTTTTGGGAGTGTGCTAAAATCCCCAGCACCAATCCTGCTTTTATTCTCCCAGTGATGGTGCCTTGCTCACTGGAAATCTTTGAGTCCCCCTGACAGGCTACCAGACAACCCCATCTCCAACCTGCTTTCAAGATAAGCTCCAGAGATCCCTGCCAACACAGACTGACTGTGGCTCTGTGCTAACTTATGAGAGAAGGAGGGAACTCAGAAGACAAGCTACAACCTTAAAGAAGGGCTTTGATATGTTTAGAAAGCATCACTGACTTTAAACCTTGACAGAATGGAAGGAGAATTATGTGAGTAAATGTATTATAAGAAATAAAAGTATTTATCCTTAGTTTCTTGAAAGTTAGTGTGCAGTTTAGTACTTCCAAATAACAAAGAATTGCATTTCAAGCAACTTTTATTATAACGTTGCCATTGTTATCTTAATTTTTTCACTCTCTATACTACATACGATAAAAGAAATGTTACACTAACATTTTTTTCCTGGAAATTCACTAATTAGATGCGTGTTGTTGTGTACTTACTTTATTGAGCTGTTAACCTTCTTACAGGGTTAGCATTAGAGAGAGGAATTGGTTTTTTTCTCATCTAAACTGGACTGTCAGCTTCTCAAGGGGCTCTTCTGCTTTGTTTTTAAGCAGTCTTTCTTGACAGGTGGCTACTTTGTTCCAGTCCACAGAAGAAAATTCCATTAGAGATCTTGTTGTTGCCCGTACTAAAATCGCATCTTCGGGGTCCTCAAAGGGTACTCTGCAAAAAGAACAAAGCAAGTCCATTACCTGAACATTCCCAAACCACTTCAGAACTAATTTACCACACACACTTTGTGGAAAGTGAAAGTAGCAGTCATGATGACACTAAGAAGGAGGATTTAAAAATTTTAAATTTTCGGGTGTTTTCTACCAAATTTAACAAAACAAAACAAAATGAGGAAAGGTCAGATTCTATTTGAAAAAATCCTGCTATAACTTTTTAAAATACATTTATAGTAGAAATATATATCTTTGTTTTCAATTTTTTCCTCCACAAAAGTTATAGTTGTATACTTTTAATGCTCTGATTCAAGGGACATGATTCAAGTGATTTGATACCGTTAATGGAAATGCACATTTATTTCACTGTGCATCTCTTAACTAGCCTACAGGCAAATACCCATTCTCCAGGCTCTGAATCCAGATGACTGTGAGCCTGTGTTCATGTATCCTGCCACAGCTGCAGTCTGGGAGGGAAAGCAGCAGATTCAAAACATCAAAGCAGCATTGACAAGGAACCAAAACCTTCCAACTCATATATAATATTAAAGCCTTATAAGAACTTTTTTCTTAAAGATGTCCCTGTAGTAGCACACCTCATAAGCCAGAGGGCTATCTCCTCTGAGTATCATACATTTGTCATGAAAAGGCACCTTGCAAAGCCTCAGCATTTCAATAAATAAGACTCCATTCTATCAAGGAGGACAGCTAACTCCACTGAAGGCAGGTAAGAATTAATTTTTCAACAGAAATTAACTTGGTTTTTAAAGAGCTGTGCTCAGAGTACTGTTAAAAGATATTATATATAGGCTTTTATTATTGCCTTTAATGCATTTTTCAAATCTTTTCATGTGTAAAGCTAGAAAGTAAAGCCAAGCCTGATACCTAAAGTTTGTAATTTACTCTTAAAAAGTTTGCATCTAAAATGTCATCACATTAAAATGCAACCTTTCTTCTGTCTCTATCCAGACACAGAGATAAATGTTTTACATTCATGTCTATGAATTTGAAACTGAGCAAAATAAAAGTAACATCACATACAGACTAAAAGAGTTTCATTCTATAAGTCATAATATTTTCCAGAGAGTGTATTTTTGAACAGCCAGTCAAGAGAACATTTTCTGGGACATAATACAGAACAGCTATTGTGATGCTCTAATACTTTGAGCATGCTTTTTCTAGTGATCAGTGTTTGATCTTACAAATATATGGCATTTTTATGTACCCATTTCCAAATGTGGAATACCTTTCAATACTAAATTTTAGACATCAAACCTAGTGTTGCAGCTATATTGAATACAAAGACCTGAAACTGTTTCAAAAGCTCATTTTTACTGGACATTTTCTCTAGTTAGGGTATTTTTAGGCATGGGAAGAGGAACTTAAATGCTTCAGAGATGCAAAAGGAAGAAGAAACTGAAAACCTTACTCACTTATTTGTGTTATTTCCAAATTCATGACCTATAATAGAAAGTTCAAATTATGGCATTAATGGCTGTACAGCAATTTGAGTAGCTTCGCATTGATTGCTATCCTGAATCTAAATTGCTTGTTTAAATTAATTGAAAACTAGCATGATTTGAAATGTTTAAGATAATATTTTATTAAATTTCTACAGAAGCAAGTATTTGTTGGGTTTTAAGTGTATGTAGTTTTAAGTTTTTTGTATTTTATTTCCTATAGACATACACACCCAGGCTTTTTTTTTCTCTCACAGAAAATGATGCCACTGTATATGTGCATGATTGCAGGGTAGAGATAAAGACAGCTGTCTGCCTCCTTTGATAATCATCAGCAAAACAAATGATTAAATATGCTTAAACTATTCTCATTGTTAAATACAGTGCTTTCAGTTTTACTATTGTGACATATACATTTAAAAAAACGTGCAGGTATTGGATTACTTTCCAAACTTCCATCTACGCTACTTAAAATGCTATGATTTCAGTTATCTGTGCACAATGGTGGTTTTCTTATCTTTAAAACATCAAAAAAGCTGACAAGATTGTGTGGGATTTCAAAGTTTGTTCTGCATTGTGATAATGCAGATAATGTGAACCAAATCTTATGGTTCCAGGTGGTATTCACCTGCTTCCTTGTGCCAGGATCATGCTGTCTTCTAGATCTGAATGTTTTAAGAACTCTAGAAGTTGCTTTATATGCTATTATAAGACATTATCAAAACATTCTCAGCTTGGCAAATATAAAGAGGAATCTGCTTACAAAACCAGACAAGATATGCAAAATTTACACTAGAAGAAAATATTTTCTTCAAGAGATTATTTTGTAAAAGCACTAGAGGGCATCAAAACTCTGTGATGCTGAGCACTGAGACTCAAAAGTGTATTGAGATATTTTAAGTATAACTACACACAAGAGTCACACAATAAAATTGTTCAGCTATCTTTAAAGACAATTCTGTAACCACAGGGTGTGACTAGAATTTATCTGCCACAATACTCTCAGTAGAAGCATTCACTTCTTGCCTGTTGCTGCTACAACTACTTACTTCATGAAGCAAATTAGCTGAGTGCTTGATGCATTTATATTTTATTACTAAAACCAGTAACATTTTATCAGTTGAATGAAAAAAAAATTCTAATTCAAATGACCTAAAAAGGTATGTTTTCCTTTGAGTATTATAAATACCTGAGGGCATTATGGGCCTCCTGGCTGGTTGAGTGCATCTGCTGGGTCCCACCGCAGTCCCCCAGGACGTATCTGCTCTCTTCCCAAAAGCTACTGACTGCATGACCCAAGCCCTTTTGGGGTTATAGAGGTGAAGTGCTGACTCCCTTTCTCTTTGTGTAACTACTGTTAAAAGGGATATTAAAAAATCTAATTTTATTTCTGTCAACTGAAAAGGCAGCGTATAAAAGCCAATTCACATATTTTCTGTGCAGTTTTTTAACAATAGTGATGTTAATTACATAGTTTCATGGCAATTCAAAATGGGAACAGAGTGATACTTTCTAAGGCTTTAGGGTGAAGCCCTGCACATTAAAGTATTTTCTTCTGAGTGCAGTAGGGTCAGAAGTTTTAAATGAAGATGCTAGAAAGCAAGACCATTCATTCTGCTTAAATGAGATCTCTTGCAGAAGTCAATAAAGATTTGGAAGTGTCTTTATGAATAGCAAAAAGTCCTGGTTTAAGGCCAGTTCAATTCCCATTGGTCAATTACAGAGAAAACCCTAGGAGTGCCATCAAAAGAAAAGTTTAATTTTTTCCTGTTTTGCACTTTAAGAGAAATCACTTTAATTCTTAAACAAATAGTTTCAAATCGTTTGAGGCTGTTAAATCAAATTGGGGATGGCAGCTTCAGTTTTATGAATCTTACACTAACCTATTACTTCAGCTATGGAACAGAAGGCAGCTAGACTTTTAGAACAAGTAACTGGCAGAAGTATTTTCAGTTCAGGGAAGTTTTGGAGCCATGGTGTCTAGAGGACCAATTAGGAAGGAGCTGCAGTAGTCATGCCTGAAGGTAACAGAACATGAGCACATGTCATGTGTATAGGAGACAGCCAGGACTATGCTGGTAATGTTCTACAGATGGTGAAGAAGCTTTGTAATGTTTTAGAGAAATAGTTCACTAAACAGAAAGTCCAGGATACAGCTTGATACAAATTACCTCAACTGCCTCAAGTCTTAATCCAGGACTGACTACAGTAGAACTGTATTTAGGAGATGAAGTCCAGGAAGTTTTATGGAAGTGTTCCTAGACATGTAAACGCAACACGTATTTTTCAGCACATTAAGCTTCAGTCATCACTCCGCAGTCAAAAAGTGCTATTTAGTAACAGACTGACAGATGTGTTAAGCACAACTGTAGCACAAGAGCAAGCGCTCAGGAGAGTGGAGGTACCACTGCAAAATGACTGTGAGAGCAAATGGGCATCTGGTCAGGTTCAGCAACTCCTCATCAACCCCTGGCACCATCCACCAGCTTTCCTTCAGGACAGCTGCACAGACTCCCAGCACCTGCAGGTGTCCTGCACCTGCCTTGCTCAGTCCCCTTTCAAGAAGGTGCTGGTTTTTCCTTGCTACTTTCTTATAGAGCTGAGGTAGCAATCAGCTACTTTCTCAGTGCTCTCCAGTAATTTTCAGTTCTGTCAGTCACACAGTTCTCCAAATATCAGAGACAAAAATCACCAAAGGCAACTTTCTGGGTACATTGTGCCATGTTTATGGATTCACTGATTTAAAATCTGGCTATTCTTAAGACTTTTTTTTCCGTAGAATTTACAGTAGACAAGCTGTGAAAGACCTCTTGATGACTTGTGAATATGATATTTGAAAGCTTGGTCTGCATTTACCTTATCAAGAAATGTGCATATACATATTTAAACTGTACAGAAACATGCAGATAGCTCAGGATATTATCCAAACCTAAGTAAGCACACTCACCCACGTGAATATAACAGTCTGAATGCACAGAGGTAGATATATGTTGCTAAGCACAGGCTTTTATCTTTACCCAAACAGACCAAGATACAAGAAAAACCGACACAATTTGAAAAGAAAATGAAAAGCATTTGACAAAGTTTATGCCATGCAAACTCCTTTCTGCTTGACAAATCTTGCAAAAATCAGGTTTCTTGTTCATTAGTTCTTTTTCTCTATCAACAAATGCATGTAAAAGAACAGATAAGATAATTTCACCTATTTTTCCAAACTGGTTAAAATCAAAAGCAACTGTCAATGCTTTGTGAGAGAGGAAAGCAATCCTTACACTTCCTGTCAAGGAGCTGAACTGAAGGAAGGAAGTATATCACATAAAGCCGGTAGTTTGGGTCATATGCCAGAGGGTTTTGGAATAGGTCTGCAAAATATATACAGAAAAAAACAAACAATGTCACAAAAAACCAACCCCAGCACGAAAATTAAAGGTCACTAGGAGCAAAAAATTTTGTACAAAATACCAAATTCAAATTGTTCTTACGTTGGGTAAACAAAGCAGTGTCTTTACTCATGTGAAATTACTCATCTAAACATGCACTGCAGGAACTGACTTACTGCAGAGTATGCAAAATACCACAGGCAAGAACTGAATAAAGGTGCCATCATGCACTTCAAACCTTTGAAGTTTTTTTCTGTTTTTTAAGATCTACAGAAAAAAATACTTAAGTATTTGCCTTTGATTTTCTTACATATTTTTAGGTAATGCCTATTTTAAATAACAATGGTCTTTCAGGTGTGACAGCTTAAACGTAAGACACAAAATTTGTAGGAGGATGGGGTTATTAGTATCAGATGACCTTTAGAACACCTAAGACTATCAGAGCTGATAAAGGGCTCTGTCCCACAGACAATATAAAATGCAAATAAACAGCCTTCTGATGTTTTGACAGATGATGAGTTTGAAAACTCAAGAAGCTTAAGAGAAAAATGTTTCATAGGGCCTAAATTCCTCAGAACCTGGGTCCCACTTGCTTTCCTTGAGACTGGAGATACCAAGCTCCAAAAGCCCATTAGAAACTTGGCTAAAATGTTTATGTTCAGGTTCACATTACCTGTATAACCAAACCTTTGCAACACAGAGACAGGTATCAACCCTGTGCTGATGCTTTGCCAGGTGTGGAACATTAACCTGGCCCACATGCCAAATCAGTTTGTTTAGTGACAGTGATATCTGAGGCTGATTAAAATAGAAATTGGCTCAATTACAGATCAGCTAATGAACAAAGAAGTGTTGTGGGGTGGGGCTTCTTTTCTACATAAAAAACATAATAATGCTTTTTATCTCCTTTTACAAATGCTCTTCTAAGACAGTAAAAATAATCAGGATGCAGTCACCTTGAGACCACATCAGGGGAAAAAAGTCTTCAATTAATAATTTTTACAACTACTGCTACAGTCTACAGTGATCTGTTTTTCTGAGGAGAGGCTGTCGCTAATACTTACTCTAGGGTAAAAAATTCTGTTATATGTAATTTTAGCAGTTAGAGAGAGGAAGATGGTATTACAGAAGCAAGTTAGGGATAGTAGAAGAAAAAAGTCCAAAAATACTCCACACAGATTTAACTACAAGATGCAATTTCATGTTCTTCAGGATAAGTATGACTGATGAGAAGGCTCATCAGTGCTTGATGGGATTTAGCAGATGTTTTGAAGATTCAGCAAGGCTGGAATGAGCATTTGTCTTCTCCTACATAGAAAATACCTGCTCATGTATTCAGAGGAGAACTTTTTATTTTAATTCTTAAACAAAATTTTAAAAATCATTGTACTTAAAATTAGTAAGACATCCACAAGGTGGCAGCAAAAGAAAGTTCTATTTTTACTGAACGAAATTTTTTTCCTAGAAAGTGTTAATCAGAAAGACTATTATGTATGTATCTGATAAGTCTGTTCTTGAGTCAAGAAAATAAACTATAACATTCCAAAGAGAAAAATGTTTCAGAAAGATCTCTAAAAGCAGGTATGTTTGGTAGTGGAATAGAATAAAGATTCAAGAGAGATTTTTCCAAGGCACAAACCAGGTCTGATATTAAACACTTGTGAATCTGGATGCTGCTTGGACTACGTCCCTGCTCAACAACATTGATTTGTAGGTTTGTTTTAGAGAATGTTACTTTTTCTACTACTCATTTTTACAATAAATTCAACCATTGTACAGATCAAGATGGTTTTGTTTTACAAAACATCTGGGATCTATTTCTGGCTGAGCTATCTACTTTCTTGTCAAGGTCATGCAATTTTAGTTCTACAAATTAGGATAATGCTTTCTTCCTCCACAGTTTTGTCTGTTTTCTCTATTTGGAATATAGGAAAACAGTGTGCCTCTGCCACATGGGGCAGAAACACAGTGAACAAGAGAGCTTTCTGAGGTCTAGCAGCAGGATGTTATCAGCTATGGACAATAAATCAGCTGAGGCAATTTACAGAGTACGTAACAAAAATCCTGGATTCCAAAGGGGAGATGTGAGCACAAGGTGAGCCCATAAAGAAACACTGAATCTCCCAAAAGGCTGCAGTTGTGAGCAGCATGTGTAGTAAATCTTTTGAAGCTGAGTGTCTTCCCCAGACACCTGATGAAGGATGATTGTTAAGCTACACATCCAGTGCAGGGCAGTGGCTAAAATCACGAGAGCCTTCAGGAAGAGAAATGCAACATTTTGGCAGCTGGATGCTACTCCTGAAGTGAACAATAATAGCATGTTTTAATAGTTCTATTGTCCCCAAGAGCTACAAAATAATAAAATGTTGTTAAGTATCCAGGAGCTCTGTTGAAGGCTAGCAAGTTGGGTTTTTTTTAATCAGATTGTTTGGCAATAAAAAAGATCTACCTCATAACGCTGAGAAGTCTCACTTGTTTTGTTTTATAGAAGTGAATTATGGGCACAGCCCTTTTCAAAGCTACACAGTGCAAAATCTGCACCCATTTAATATTTATTAATATTGCAAGAAGGCAGATAAACTATAAAGTAATATGATATATAGAATATTACTTTTAAAATTTATTTTGTTCATTTACTGATGTAATTTACCTCAAATAAGACAGGGCATTTTATTAAACCAATAGAGACCTGTTAATTCGAGAATTCATTATGAAATCTCCTTGAAGCAGACACATTGACAATTTTTTTCATGACTGCTAAGGTCAAGAAGGAGTGACTTCAAAGTTATGGTTATTAAGGTTGTTAAGCTTCTTCCACTGATTACTGTTTACTCTTGCACAAATCTTTGAATTAAACAACTTTTTTTTAAATTAGGGTAGATCAGTATATTATATATATTGTTGGATTGTTCTTTCAAACACTTCCTTTTCTATGGTGGTGGCCAGTCCAATTAGCATCCAATTTTCACAGTGCCTTTGTAACTGCCATTTATAATAACTCAGCAGCACTTTAGCTATCTGCTATGTATTTCCCACAGATGGTTGCAACAAGTACAACAAACTTCCTGTGTTTGTTGAAGCTTCTTATTAATTTGTAGAGCTAACATTAAATTCAAGTGACTGCTCCATTCATACATAGGATGTCTCTCCAGACACTGCCTAATCACTTCAAACAACTGCATTTTTAAATGGACTAATTTTTCTGTCTTGCATATAATGAAAAAAAATCCAATAGTTTGGCTAACACGTTGTCTTCCTAAATACTTGAATTGTTTTTTTTTTAGTTTTGGTCCAGGGTCAAGTTCAATTAAAAGTTTAATTTTTCATTCATATTTTCCTTTCCCACAATCAGACATTCTGGTTTTTGAATGCTTAAGGAGGTATTTTGGCCTGGTGACATCCTAACATTCATCTCCTTAGCCAAGTCACTAAGGCACAAAACTTGTCTGCTGTCTTCTCCAAGTCCTAAGCATCTGGCATGACCCATGTTGACACTCCTTTAGGAATCATGGAAAAAGATTGCTTGTATTTTCACTATGAATATCTTAATAGCATATAATCCTACCTTCCCTGGAGGCTACTTCTTACATTGTATCTTAGTGGCACCAACACTGTCTTGTATAACCTCATTTGAAATTTCAGAGCCAGTGCTATTTTAATTTCCAGCCCTTGTATCAGAAAGTGTGCTCCTTAACAGACATTGTTATGAATAACAGCTAAAGTATATTTATTCTTAGACTCTAGAAATCCACAATCTGCCAAAAAGATGTACGAAGGAAGTTCTATAAGCAAGTGAATTAATGAGGCAGGAATTTGGGTTCTATAACCTATCACTCACACTCTCAAATAACATTTTTCAACTCCTTTCACCTCTGTGATAATCCCACTGAACTCCTGTGGTTCCATTACAAAGAGGCAGCTGTAAACTGCTTAGACCCCTCCAAGCTACTCATCCAAGCTACTGGCTAGCCAGCAGCCAAAAAGTTAACTTCTGAACTCACTTAGCAGTTTTTCCTCAGTTGAGGTACTCTTTGTGGAATTTTCATGTCTTAGAGAGCTCTTTCTTCTGTCAAATTTGGTTGAAATTGATAACTAGCTTCAAAAGCTATTGGCAAATGATGTGGAAATAGACAAGAAACATCCTGATAATACACTAAAAAGCTACTACTTGCTGTTCTGCAAAATAAAAATAAGGTATTACTTAGAGTCTGCAAGCTTATCATTCCTTTCAATTCCTTCACTGTTTTGCCAAGTTTTTTTAACTCGTTGTTGTGAAGAAACAGAATCTGTAATGAACACAAGTGTTTCAGAGCACCTGAAATAAAATGAAAAATAGTTAATCATTCTCACTATAGCTGCCTTTAATAGAACATTATTTTGCTATGCTGTACACTGAATTTTATATTTTAGTTATCTATCTATGCCTGTCTTTTGGTAACACATTGCAAGAGATATTAATTAAAACAATAAATTAAATGTATTTCAATACCCTTTCCACCTTTCTAGTCATAGCCTTTAAACACATGCCTTTTTTTCATTCCAATTCTTTCCATTTGTCCACATCACCCCTGCATCAACAAATCAGCCTCAACTGCAACCTCTCTTCTTCCTCCCTTCCTTCCTCCTATATTTCTGTAATCTTTGATTAATTTACTTCCTTTTACCTTGACCTAATATTACCCTCAGAAGTAATAAATATTGAATTCCTTAAAAAATAGTTCCATTTCAAGTAATTATTGATGTATTAAAAAGCTATTACAATATATTGTTGTGACCCAGACTGTGTTTAGATCCTCATACCACACCACGATTAGACATCTCATTTTCCAAATTATATACAGTATTTTATACATATTTCTCTACTAATGATACCCTCTGTTTACCCATATTTTGTTATCATCTGTATTGTCTCTTGTATCCATGTTTATGTCTTTCAAAGATAAAGTTTGCTTGAAATCTCACAGCAACTAATCAACATCATTTCTCATCCCAGCATTTTATAGGGACAGAAAAAAATAAAATATTAACTTTTAAAATTTCTTAAATACTTAGAAATTTATTATGCTTTGGCGTTTTTATTCACAAGTCTGGTAAAGCCATTTTAATCTATAAGGGCAAGCAAAACTAAAATAGAAGTATAAGACAAATGCATTTTTAAAATAAGCCAAGTTTGGCAGTAACTTTGCAAAATACATCTGGTTATAAATTCTCAATATTAAATATGGTCATGTAAGATCAAAAATATTTCACAATTACCTGACGTAAAGTGAATGACATTTCAGCCCTTAGACCAGAATAAACACATCATCTTATTGCCACTCAAGTATGCTGGAAAAATTAAATATCTAATAATTAACATGTATTAATTATGCATATATAGGAGCTTTCAGCCAGTAAGTTACTTGCTGTCATCCAGTTTTATAAATTTGGATGTCAATATGGAGAAAAGAAAGTATAGGCCTCTGATCAACAACTTAAAAAGGGAAGATTGGTACCTGATATATCTGTCAGCTCGTTATTGTTGAGATAGAGTTCAGTCAAGTAATAGTTTTTATTTAAGAAGGTTAAATCTTGCATCTGAAATTAGAGTTAGGCAAACTGTTATATGTCAGTCTAAATGTAGTGTTGGAGAATTATAAATGTGGCCTCTTGAAAACTGTTTAACCACAGGTAGTTTATTATATTATCCAGGTTTAAGGATTCTCTTTACAGGTGAACCTTCATTAGAAATACTAATTACACATCAAATACAAGCAATAGAGCCTTACCTAATTTTTTGAACTACAGATATAACATTTGTATTTGGAAACAGATTTACTTGAATGACTGGTCTCCACATTTTCTCTTCCTTTTATTCACATTTGAAATATTTTTTATTGTGAGAAGACCCTTATAGGGCATAATAATTCTATGTTAGTTTAAAAATATTCCTGAAATATATCATTAGAATAAACCCAGCATCTTGTTTTTAAATTATTTTTTCACCAGCACGTTCAAAGAGCACAAATTTGTTCTAATTTACCAGAAATGTCATCTAATCATATTTTAGAGAACTAATTACAGTTACAGAAAAAAAAAAATCAGTGCGTGTATGAGTGTATTCCCAATAAAGAGTTCTCTTCAGTCCCAATGGAATGACACCTCCTTGCTTAGAGAAACTCAATTCCAATACACTTTTGACTCCAGGTAAAGTATCTGCAGTGGGATAGCAAGCTGACCTTTCTAATCACTGAGAACTGGGAGTACTAATGGTGCTGAAGTTTTTATCCTACAGTTTAAATGCAAGAACAACAAACAGAATTTTATTCTTTACTCCTTGAATTTTGTAATGAAAAGTAATTTGTTAGGAAAGGAATTATTTCAGTCCTTGAATTTTGCCACTGAAATAAATGTGCTTTGCTCTAGGCATTAACAGTATCTGAAACCTGGAAGGAAGAGCATAAGACAGAAGTTTTTCTACTTCTGGTAGAAACGTCTGGTTTTCCCTGTCTTTGGAAAATTTTGTTTTCAGGATCATCCAAAGTTTGCTTTTTTCTTGGATAAAATTATTGAGTACAGAAAAATATGCTTGTCCTATTGAGACTTTTCCTATGAAAAGCCACTGAGTGGCTTCTCCACACAAGTTATATAGAACAACAGAATGTTCTTTGTTAGTGCTTAGGTAGGAAAGTAAGAGTTGTGCAAAAATCCAATTTATTTGTCTTTTTTGATCAGCAAGATCTGTTCTGCTTAATCATCAGGTCATTTCTTCTTTTTCTTCAATGTCCTTTAGCTATACAAGGAAAAGCCTTATTATACCTGTGATGTTAGTTCAACATTTTAATATATCTATACTTCTGCTTTTTTTTTGAAAATAGTTGGTAAAGTAGAGATCTTTGGATGAATTGGACATAAGATGCCCTGTAACTGATGCTAGCCTGGGGCAGCAGATATACATGTGCTCTGAAGTGACATGGAATGTAAATTTATTTTTTCTACTGCTCACAGACCTACTTATTTACCTGAGCAAGCAATTCTGGTGATTTAAGAATTTGGGCTCACCGTGGAAGTCATGTAAACTACTGTACAGTAAAATATTCATGGGGTTTTATTAGTTTTCTTGCTTTTCATTACCATTGGCTAATGGTGAGGGTTTGGATTCAATTCAAGTATTTAATAATGGTTGGCTATGTAAAGGTAAATTTCTAAATCCAGTTACAGTCTAGTAGGTGATTTTGTGTCAGATACAACGTGCTTACAATTGCCTGGAAACTGTAGTGTCTGGACATTTTGACAGAGCATTGCCTTAAAACCCATAGAGGATATAATAAACACTGGAATCCAGATTTGCACAGATGGAGAAAGTAAGGCCCAAGGTTTGTAAAACTGATTTAGGATCATACACTGCATTGGAAACAAGAGAAATCAATGTGGCCCAATGTCACACTACAACCACTCGTCTGGAAATATCCTAAATACTCCAAGTTTGGGTGACACAATGATTCTCTAAGGGCAGCAGATATCTCACCTTCCCTAGAACTGCAGTGCTGCTTCCTGTGCACAGGGAGAAGCTCATTTCACAGTTTTATGTCACTCTTGTGTGCATGACATCAAAAAGGAGTCTCACCTCGACCATCAGCCTGCCAGGAAATAAACTATGCATGTCTGCAAGAGCAGAAAAGAAGAGCTATACACTTCCTGCAATCCACTCCTGTCCTACAGCCACATCATCCCTCAGTCTGTTCCAAGAACTGCCTGCTCTAGATACACTAGGAACTCAGGAATTAGCACAATACCTCAGCTTCTTAAGTACACAAAATTTATAAATCTGATGTGAATCTAAAGGAAAATATATTAGCTTATACTATGTAATGTAAAATGTTTTCTTCAAATCTGTTATATTTGACAGTTAAATTAGCCTGGAAATTAAAATAATTGACAATATAATTGATAATTATATAATGTCTTATGTTAGAAAATATGCAAAATAATAATCAGGGAATATAGATGCATTGTTCTGCTCTTCAAAGGACTATCTTATTACCTTATTGTTGTTAATCCACAAATATTTTAATCTACGAAACTGTGATAGACTTGGGATACTTCTTAGTCCTCTGGTGGAAGAAAAAGAAAGAGTAACAAAATTCTTAACATTAATAGTGCTTACTAATTTTATAAATATTTTAATTTTCCATAAATAATACCATACAAGAACTAGAAAGGCACACTTCCTTAGAATTTATAGCAGAGAAAGACACAAAGAAAAGATGGCAGAGACAGTGTAAGCACTCTGCACACCTGCAAGCATAACAAGGCAGCAGGTGGTAAAGAAACAGGAACAGAATAAGTGATACAATAATTGCTTTTCCATAACAGCATGAGTTATGAGTCTGAGCCACATGTACTTTGCAGTTTGTAGAAATCCTGCTCAGAACACAGGAGGAGAAGTTTGGCACCCTGGGGACATGAAGGTAAAAGGAAAACTGCTTTGAAGGCACAGCGGGGATTGTCCAGCCACAGTGCCAGAGAAGCCAACAGAAGACAGACATCAAGCACATCAATGTGCATTTTTTATTATTTTTCATATTAATGCACATTGAAATACACCATAAAAATATAAAAGTATTTTGCCCTTTTTCCACTCCTGTCCTATTCTTACAGAAACTTAGTACATCCACTGAGGCTGAAATGATGTCCCATGTGCTAGTATGGTTTTATGTTTAATTATGTATGTAGCACTTTGAGCTTGCTAGTGTACTATAAAAAAAAATTACCTACTGACCAGAAAATATTAATGAGCTGCCAAGTGCTTTTAACTAATTACTCTTCTTTATTTTTCATTGCTTTAAACAAATGTTCTTAATTTCCACTAGAAAAATTACACATTACTTTTACCTGACAATTTTTAATTGCTATAATAAAAATTTCCTTGTGGATATTAATGTGTTGCAAAACTAAGGCAAATGTTTCAGAAAGTAACAGGACTGACAAAAATTAACCTCACATCATCAGGCTAAAGGCATGTTTGTTTTCCAACTGTGAAGTCTGGTCTCTGTCTTTCCATGTTGTCATTTTATTTGTTGGGGTTTTTTTTTCCAACACACCTTCCAGGTACAGACAAAGGGAGGGTGAGTGCCTTTTCTCATCTTGCATTTGCAAATGAAAAGTCTGTTAAAGAGCAAACCCTACAAAGCTGAGGTGCTATACTTTTAGTCCCTTGTATTACTGAAAATCAGAATATCCTCTCATGTTGTTACTTTGTTAAACTGCTTATTTGGCTTCCTCAGATAAGCCATAAAAACTACTCCTTCAAATACATGCTTAATATGTCTATTGCCACAAGTAACAGAAAAAGACATTAGTGCAAGTAGCAGGGACAAGCAGATGGCTGTTGACAGGACATACAGAGCTCCCACAGAGCTCTTATCTAATGGTCCTGTGCATCCCTGAACTACATTTCAGGTAGCAAAGCCAAAATTTCATATATTCTTGGTAACTACCACTCTACATGTAGTTTATAGCTTTACATTTAATTGGCTTCACTCCCTGTCTAGTAGCAGCCTCATCTTGACTATCTCCAAGCCTCAATCTGTTTTGGGTTTTTTTTTTTTCATATTAAAGCATTTAATTTGCCCCAGGTAGAGCTTAATTCCTCTAACACTTTAACAGAGCCTGTCCTTTTCTAGATGCCTTCCAGACTTCGTATGTCTTTTATAAACTGAACCTTTTTGGCCTCCAGCACTCTTTTTCTACCTACTACTAAGTTAATCAGTTTTCCTGGGATGACAGCTTTCAGTGTCCAAAATACATTGTTTCATGTCCCTTTAATAGTAGTGGTTTAAAAATATAAACTCATTCCCTCTTATTTGATTGACTTTAATTATTTTTCTTCCATTTTCTTATTTTGGCTAGCAGAAAAACATGCCAAACCAACAGTAAAGGAGGCATGATCTGATAGTGAGCTTGGCTGGGGTTCAAGTTTATATAAACTGATAAAGAATAAAAGGAGTTCACTTCTATCCAATCATCAAAGAATCCATCTTGCATCATGTTTACCAAAATGGTTTCATGGGAAGACAGATCACTTCTGTATCTGCCATGTAAACATTTCTTTTTATTCTATACCAGAAAAAAATATCTCAAAGCCAGCGAGGGCACACATTTAAGCATTTAAAAACAGAAAATATGCCAATTAAGACTGTATACACAGTCTTAATTCCTTGAATACGCAGTATAATAATTGTGTTGTTTAGAAAGTATGTCTATATGCATCTTGTAATTTTCTCACTTAAACTTCTCCCTTAAATTTTACCTGCTTTCTTCTTTTTAAAATGCATATTTTAAAAAATTTGACAGTAACTATATGTTTTACATCACAAAGCATCACTTTCTTGATGTAAATCAGGAGATGTGATAAGGAATTTAAACATACTAGTGAGCACATTTGGATTTTCAAGACCATGATTTCCACTAAAAACAGAACTAGACAACACTGAAATCCCTTAACACTGCTTTTTTTTTTTTTTTTCTCACTCATTGGACTAAGAGACCTTGAAAACCTTATCCCTGAATTATTAAACTGCATTAATTCTTTCTATATGCTATCAACCATGTGAGGAGCGGATGCAGTTGAGAGGCTGCAGACAGGTATGCAACACTTGGAATTGTGCCCTGGCCAGAAATTCAAAGCACGCTTTCCCAAAACTTTGAAGTATGTCCTGTCATGTATCCATCCCTCCATGGCAGCCCCTCAGCATGTTCATACTGCAACATACACCTCTATCAACCTAGATCACCCACAGGTTCATGAAAGCTCTGCCTTCCTTCACTTAGCACGTTGTCTTCTCCTCATCTGCCCTACATCTCAAGCTGTTTCATAAAGCTCTCAGAGATCAGCTCTCTCATCAGTACTGCCTGCCCAAAGTAAGTGTTCTTGTGCTTGTATTCACTTCATGTTGCCCTGCCCTCCCTTCATTTCTTAGCAGTACAGATGCAGGTAATTTCAAAGGTGGTACCACCGAGTTTCGCCATTGCAGTAACGGATTTCTTCAGGGAGGTCCAAAATTTGGCAGTTCTTAGACTCGGCAGGTCCTGTGTTTTTTCATTTGCCTTCTTGATACTCCTTCCACCCAGCCTTATGAGCCTGTTAGAACAGGCACAGATTGGCCCAGCAAGCCTCTGCTCCCCATGGCAGAAATTCATGCACAGCTCTGTGAACTCACAGACCCTCAAGCAACTCTGGGCTGCTGGAGACAGATTGTATATCTGTGGATAAGACTGCTAGCTGTGGGCACAGTTCTGCTGTGTGTCAGTGCACCTTCACCACTTCTACATTCAGAACATGTATGGACTACGTAAGAATATGATTTACTGGTATTTCGCATATAAATGATGTTCAGAGAGTTCCTGATGCAGAAAGCACTACGAAAGATTACCATTTACTGCATGCTCTATTTTTAGTAAAAGTCAAAACAAGAAACATTTTACTTACTGTCTAGCCAGATACAGTGCTACGACATCCACCTTGCTCTTATAGCCACAGATCTTCAGCTGCTTTTCTATTGCCTGACAGTATACAGTACATTTGTCAGTATAATATACTGCATCACCATGGATTCATTACATTGTAACATATGTGAACTGAGTGTTTAAAGTAATGTGCAGACCAAAATTATACAGGTACCACAGCACCTTGCAAACTGTAACATAGTCTTAAGAGAGATAAAGAGGTATTAAACTGCCAGTCTCTATTTGAACTTGATAAAAATACTCTGGTGATTAGGCTACACTTATTTAGGCTACACTAATTTTCTTTTCCTGTGGAGAATCACAGCTGGTAGACATGAAGTGAGAAATTAATGTATGTTAACTTGAGAATGGGTTTCTCACTCAGGTCAGCTAACTCAGTACTTGTGATGAACAAGAAAAATACTTACTTTGCATTACAGTTGCAACTTTATTTTATGCAGCTTTACTTTAAAACTGTGCGTATGACATTTTAAAACTATGCATCTAGAAAACTCTGCTTGTAAATTCAACATTGAAAAATGTAGACACAATTTTTATTTTCAGAGTATATTACTGATATGTCATAACTTGCAAAAGCAACAAAACCCATTAACATAAGAATCATGGATCTCTTGTACTAGAGGTTGATAAGAACTAAAATGTGTATCAGAAAAAATGGGTTTAATACATGAGCTATTGTGCCCAACACCAGTATGATCACTATTGTTTAAAACACAAAATTGATACAACTTTACGAGTACAAAATGGCTTGGAAGCACGACAGGCATGTCAAGAGTGGCCTGTACTGGCTGCACAACCACTCCGGCGTGTTCTGGGTATACTAAACCTACACAAAATAACTTGCAAATGTGTGGGACCTGTGGCACTCTGAGCAGAGGCAGCCAGGCACTCACAGGCCGCTCGTTCCCCACAGCGGCGGTGGGACCCTGCCATTTGCCCAAACTCGGTACTGCCAGCTGTCAATTACAGCAGTCGGGTAGGCCAAAGATCTGGGACGAACGGCCATAGTTTTGTTTCTATACGTGCAAAATCTGTCCATGGAACACCAAATGATCTCTGGAGAGAAGCAGCTGTGAGAGACCTCAAGTGTGCCGATGTCAGGCCCCGGCCCTGCGGGACACACCGATGGCGAGCGCGGACGTTACACTGGGGAATGCACACCTACTGCAGGGAGCACAAATCCCGGGTGTCGCATCCCACACTCGGGAAGGCTGTGCTCCAAGATTTGTATTTCGCATGCTTCGTTATGCGAGATCTTATCGTCTCCCCGCCCTGGAGCCCCCTTCCCTGCTAGTCCCGGCCCTCCGCCGCAGCACCGCGCGGCCCCGGCAGGGCCCGCATGGCTCAGGTGTGCTCAGCCGCTGCCCAGGAAGGGGTGCCCCGGTCCTCCCGGAGGATCCGAGCCGCTCTCCGCCGCCCCGGGGCCGGGCGGGGGAGCAGAGCACCTTCCGCCACCGCGGGAGGAAGGAGCGCGCCTCGCCTCGGGGTGCGGTGGCAGTGCCGAGCAGAACGAGACGGCGACGCCAAGGGCGCCAGGGCCCCGCCGGACCGGGCG
>VZTZ01012069.1:324597-513267 GCA_013400955.1 Drymodes brunneopygia
TTATTTTTTTTTTTGAAACTATATTCCTGTGGTTTCTTTATTTTTAGGCACAGATCCTCTGTCCATGTATGTATATCACAGAATCACAGAATTAATTAGGTTGGAAGAGATCTCTGAGATCACTGAGTCCAATTGACGCCTATGACCAAACCCCACATGCCCACTAGACCATGGCACTAAGTGCCACATCCCGTCTTTCCTTAAAAACCTTCGGGAACTGATACTCCACCGCCTCTCTGGGCAGTCCATTCCAATGTCTAATCACCCTTTCTGTGAAGAAATTCCTCCGAAATATATGTCACTTATAAAGAAAACACTTGTGCATTTAATTTACAGCTAATTCACACCGTGTGTATTACTCCCTTGCAACTTGCAAATCACCTTGGTGTCTGAGAGCCCCTCTCCCATGCTGGCTCCTGGAGTGGGCCCACTGCTGCGACAGTGCTTTGGACTGAGTTTGGCTGTAAAAGAACACAAAATGTTTATGACATCCACATGTGCAAGCAACTGTTGCCATGTTGCTATTTTTATAACCATTTTACTGCACAGCACAAGCTGAAGAATAGAAAAAGCCATTTCTAGTGTGTGTGTGTGCACACACTCATGTGCAAGTAGGACAATAGAAAATGTTTGATCAAGCTACAAGAAAAATATGTCTGAAAACTTGGAGCTTTATTTAGAATTTAATTTACGCTGAGTACTCAAGTTAGCAGAAATAGTCATTGTAAATTATGTGTAACTGATATACAAAGAACAAGAGTTGTGTGTGCAAATATATGAATAAGCTGTCCCTCATGGAATTAATTATGTGCATGCCTTTGCTTGTTCAGACCACTGAAGCTAGACGTAGTGTGCATGATGGAGGAATGGAACTACAGTACAAGTATTATATTGCAAATATCTAATTTTCATGGAAAAAATTCTGTGGGTGGCTTCCATTTCAGCTAGGTTGCTTTAAACAAATAGAAACCTCAAATAAGAAAATTAGACATCTTAAAGATATAAAACTGACAAGAGAAATTCCTTTAATCCCTTATTTTAGCTTCTAAAAATATCTCTAGGTTATTTAAAATCATGAAAAGAGGAACTGTAATGAAGAAGAAGAAACTGGTACAGAGATCTGTATTTTTTTCATTCTACATTCAAGTTCAGTGTTTTCAATCAACAAGATAGAGCTACCAGTTTAGAATTGTAAAAGGCAAGGTGGTTATTAAAGTCACGTTTAATAATAAGAGTAACTTATCAACTAGTCCAATTAACATGATAGGACAAGAAAACTCAGTAATAAAGTATGGGAAAAAACAGGTGGGGACCTCTGGAAGGTATTTTGTTGTATTCCTTCACAGAGGTGTGATGTACGTGGGGCGAGCGGTTTTTTTGGTATGTTTTGGGGTTTTGAGGTGCTTGTCTCTATTAACAACTGTTAGCTACACACTTAATCTGGATGACTAAATAGACACTGTCTCAAATTCAGTAAAGCTACTATCTATTTCTTTCTGCATTTGCAAGCTAACTCTTAAAATCTCTACTAAGTTTAAAGGAACTTGGGCAGAAAATTAATTTTTTTTATTTAGAATGAACTGTCACCATAGTTTACATTGGCTTGGTATTGTTGTTTTTTTCCAAAATACATAGCCTATCACCTATTTATTATTATTTGTGGATTGCTGTCCATAAGTGAACAAATGATTATTTGTTCTTTGGGTTACTCAGAATGATGACTGACTTGCTATACATATTTTTCCAAAAACATACATAGTAAAAATACTTAATGTGCTTAAGCATAGATAAGCTGTTGCAACAAGACAACGTGACCTCATAGTATGCGATAATAGAACACAGAAATAGGGGAAAGCACAGACAGATCTGCTTTTACTGACAAAGGTGATCGGGCAGAACAGGAGGTTGCTGATTTTGTAAATCATCAGGCTGCAGGTGTCTTGGGAAGTGGCATCTTTTGTTCCCTACTTCAGAGGCCTCCTGGTATGTCCATGCTTCAACCACACACCAAGGATAGAGGAGATTGTCATTGTGTTGCTTTGGAGACCACATTATAGAAACATGGATTTGCTGGGGACAATAAAATTGAGAATGAGCCGCGTTTAAAATGTAACCTGTTTCTGTTGGATGCTCTCTTGTTCACCCACATTCTTCACCATCTCTGGGGAAAACTCTTCTGTGGAAGAGTTTTATCGCAGTCTAGCAACTGACACTTGGACAATAATGATTTGATGTGCTAAATCGTTCTGCCATTTTTTTACTTCCCAATGATTTTGACAGCACTTTACTGAAAAACCGCTCAGTAGCTCTTTGTAGCTTAACCTGCTGTTCAATGGCTGTGAAAGATGAAATATATTAAAACCAATGCCTAATATGTGATATTTTTAATCACCATCACCAAAGTTTATAATCTTCAGAATTCAGTTATTCTTTGCCTATGATATTAGAAAAGGTACTGTGTTATATGGCTTTTCTACAAGGGTATTTTTAAAAATTGCATCTTCCTTTTATAGACGCAATTTATGTCGGAAAGGATTTCTGGAGATCATCTAGTCCAACCCTCCAAAGAAAGTAGATTCAACTACAGAATTGTTTTCCATCTCACATATTTGTGCATTTCTGCTACTTACAGAACATCCATCAAAGAACAAAAGCACTCTCTGGGACAAACTTGAAATTGCCTGTGTTACACTACTGATACATAAAAATTAGTACAATTAACTTGTTTTTGAGGTTATTAAATACATTTCACCTGGAAAGCAAAATGCAAAATATTGCAGATAAATGCATATTTCCTTTTTTTCTTCTTGTAACCGGAAATATGTTATCAGTGTTTATCAGGTGAAAGCCACAAGCCTGAGGAAAGATCAGTAGGATATCCCACCTGCATTCCAGCTATTGCTCCAGAAGAGTGCAGTTCTCCTGTAGGTCCAGTAGCTGCAAGCCCTGTGCAGATGTTTCAAATACTCAGCACTGTCTAAAGCATTCAGGAATTTGAATCACTCCTCTCACTCATGCTATTAATCTTGCTGATGGCACTGATAACATCCCAGTGACCCTTTAGAGGTTCAGGATCAGAATTTTGGGAGGCTTTTTTTTCAATAAATAATACAAACTTGATCCTGTATCTAAACAGTTCAGACTATTTTCAGGTTGAAGGTAGTGATTAACTGGAATGGTTAGACTGCTGTCACTAATGTGACAGGTCTGCTGGAGAGGAGATCCAAGAAATTTATAAATACTCTGTCTTATTTTTCTATCAGCACAATTTGAATGTATCTTTCATTTCAACATAGCCAACTCTTAACTTTGTTCCCTGGCCATTCTGCATGCTGGAGTGTTCCTGCAGTTTGGCTTCCAAGTCTGATCAACAGTCAGAAAAGAAATTATTGTATGCTGCAGCTCTTTTATGGGTATGTAAATAACATTCTATAAACAACATCCTTATGGCAAATGATCCTATTACTCTAGCCTCAGAAATTTATATCCTAAACTTTCAAAATGTTATATGTGCACTTCCTCAATGGTTTGTAGCTATTCTAATATATATAAATATACATATACACTAATATTGACAGTATTTTTCATAAAAACTTATTATGCTTGTTTAAAACTTTTAATACTGCTTCCTAATAAAGTTGACTATCTTAACCTTTAAGTAATAACTGTTTTCTAGAATACCTGCACAGCTCTCTAAAATTAGAAGTCAATACTGTTCTTACTGATGACTGATGGCAGTGCCCATGTTAATTCAAAGAATTCTCTGTCAGTGAGTTGTTTTGCAACCTGCAGATACTGAAAAAAGCCCTTAACTTTTCATTTTCAAATAATATTGAATAATTGACAGTGATAGCTGCCAATGTAATTATCAGATATCCTTCCGGTATCCTGTCTTTTTAATATGTTGACAGTGAGACTGTGTTTATGTGGTGCAAGACTGTACCACACAGAGATGCACAGAAGTAGTTCTGAATTAATTTCCTTGGGTGTTGGAGGGTCCATGTCTATTGTGACCCCTAAACACTCTCTGTGGAGCCAGGAAGGTTCAGAGAATGTTCAGAGAGCATAAATATTCCCAATAAGCAGAAGTATAATAACTTAATTGGTCAGTTAATGCCCTGAAGATATAATATGGAAAATACATGTCCTGTGCTGAATTCATGCGGTAATATTAAATAGATACAAATAATTATATGCAGTGGAAAATAAAACTAAAGTCTGAAGAAGAGTTTGAATTTTTACATGTAAGAACTTGCATGTACATTCATTCAAGGGAAAAGAAGTGCAATCTTAATACCAGGACTCTTAAAATTATTATCTGAATTATTTTAAAAGTCTTTATTTATATAATACTGATCATACATCCTAATCTAAATATGGGATACAGTATGTCTTATGGCTACCTGGCACTGAAATTGGTTCTTCATGACTTCTGCCTTGGGAGAAGCTCTGACTTGTCTGTCTCACTGATTTGATATTTTGATATCCTGTAATGGTTGTTTAGTCTATCAGCACTCTACTGACCTAAAGTGTGTGAATGAATTACTTACACACTATATTACTACTACTTTTCTTATTCTACAATTCTTGCCATATACTCAGTGCTGTACTTAGGCTAAAGCTACTAAAAAGTAGCTAAACCGAGTAAAAGAGTTGTAAAAGGTAAAAGGTCAAATGACATCTGGACATCATGACAGTCCACCATTGCATAAAGGCAATTAATGGATTAATTCTCAGTTGTCTCTTAAATTTTTGTACATGGCAAAAGCCACCACTGCAGTACTGTCCTGCACAGAGAATAGGATCTAGCTTGGAACAGATCTTCTAGATCAAGTCCACTGTTTATCTTTTATGTTCATGTAATCACATTCATAAATTTGTTATATTTTTGTCAATTAGCAGCAGAATGAAAATACCATAATTATGTTTCACAACTGTTTCTGATTTTGTTTCTTCTTTCTTGCCTTCATGTTGGAGAAGAAGGGAGCAGGTGACATTGAATGGTGAAAAGCTGGAGGGGATGCTTGAAGAGCAGCTTCACGAACTTCAAGATTTTCACAAACTACATAATTTCAGAGGTTTTTCTACAGCTGGTAGGTATGATGATTTTCCTGTCACAGAGAAACAGTTTGATAAATTTAGATTTAAATTTTCTTTTGCCCATAATCTCATTTTCACAGTGATTTTGTGCAATGATATGTAGGGGTATGGTATGTATACTGATAAGTATTGGCATTATTTAGGCCCATGACTAACAAAGATACATGTTCAAGTTCAGAAAACTGCACTGGGGATAAAAATACTTGGGAGTATTTCTGTAAAAGTGGTAGGGAACTTGAGCAACTAACAGTCTTTGTAGCAGAACACAATTTGAATCCAATATGGAATCTTTGGAAATATGTTAAATATAGAGGAATTGCTGATAAAACGTGACTTACAAAGAACATTTAGACAATTGGAATTCTAAATACACTGGTACCTTTGAGAATTTTATTTTTTGTCTATCAGCATGAATTTGTGATTTCTTTTTAAAAAGACTGGCACAAGTTATGAAATCACATATGGATAGAGCCCATTTCCACTTCTACAGAAAAATCTGTGTTTTTTTAAAAAATGTGCTAGATGTATTCTGTAAAGTATGCCAGCAGACCTCAAAAGGAATTGTCATCTTAGACATTTGTTCTACCTTCAAATAGTTTGGTGCATGAATATGGCTTTAATCCATACTACACCTCCTCTCCTAAGTGTATTTAATAATTGCTCCAATCCTATGGTAGGCTAACTTTTAGTGTGTTCTAGGGGTTTGTTTTATTAGAAAAAAGTAGTACTTCATGGTTACACAATCTCTAAGCACCAGCTGAAATATTTTTAATCCATTTACTGTATTTATATTTCCCCAGGCTCCCAATAGTTTGATTCCTTCTTAGGTGAATGTCTACAGTAGCTGCAGGTGTCAGAGCTACCTGATTGTTTGCCTCGAGGGAATAGAAGATTTGCTTAAAGTTAAAGGACTTAAAGGTTATTGATACAAGGGAGCTCCTTGTTTTGTGTGGATTGAGGATTACGAATAATTTTCCATTAAAAAGTATGTGTCTCATGCAATAAAAAGAATTCTAGTCACACACAAACAGACACACAGACACACAGACACAGCACTGGCTTTCGTTATTTTAGCTCATTCAAGGTGATAAGATTTTTACCTGGAAAATGCTACCCAAATATACTGTATTGTTAAAACTGAACATTTTTAGAAAGTCTTGGAGATCCAGGAAACACGTAACTTCAGAATGGAAAGGAGAATTGTAATAGCAGAACTTTCATATTTCAAAAATGCTCTTTTGAAAAAAAGCATTTCATATGTTTAAAATACTTAGTTCAACAAGGACAGGAATAAAATACTGCCTAGTCTGTACTGTGACAGTTTTCTACAAGATTTCTTGTGTCTGTCAGGATATTGTTGGGAATTTGTTTGAATTGGATATATATCTGTAAGCTTTTTACACAGCATCATCTTAACTCTCAGAACAGACTAAACCATATACTATTAGAACATTAATAACTGCCAGGAACACTTATGCTTTTTAGTGTTAATGTTAGGTCAATAGTAAGCAGTGCTGAATATTTAACTCCAGACTAGGATTGTAGTTAAAGGCTGGATTTTTTCCAAAATAATTACCAGCAAAAAAATCCACCACAAATAAGAACAAGCTGAACTGCCATTCATTGCAACTGACTTTCTGGTTTGGGGTTTTTGGTTGGGTTTTTTTTCCTCTCTCTATTGCTGTGCTAACCACATACATAAACAACTCTAGCATACAATGTGTGTGCTAAAATTAAATAGTACATCCTGAACAATTTTCTCTGATCTTCTCCCATACTGCCTAAAAGAACCAAAGGAGTCCCAATTAATGTTTTGGAAACAGTGTCAACAAAGGTAGAAAGAAGTTCTGCAGAATTCTCACAGAACTTCAAAAGTGATACAAATTAGTATTTGGAACTGGCACCTGAGAATTCCCACAGTAAAATTCCAAAATGGGTGTCCATAACCTCAGAACATCTTCATCCCCGTCATCAAGGCAGTCAGACCTCATGGCCCGCACAGAACAGCTGTCATGGACAAGTGCCTTTGCAGCCTTCCTGATAGCACCATGATGTGACACCTCTATCTTCAGTGCTCTGATGGCCTCCAGAACTTCACCGTTAAGCTTTAAAGTTCTTAATTGTGCAGCTTCTCATTATACCCTGACTCTCGGCAATGCATTTTCATCAGCAATCCATTATCACTTATGTTGTATAGCCCATGCCATTTTGTATCACGAAGATTTTGGAGAAACAGTAGACAAGAAGAAAGAAAACATTGAGTAAAAGAGATAAAAGATAAGATCAAACCTACCAGAAATAAGTGTCCCTGGCTTACAAATCCCTTTATGAAATGTAATTGTTTGAAAATTTTATTCAATACTCACAAGCAGAAGACATATATAAAAGGAAAACATAAAACTTAGTATTGCTGTGCCTGACTTCTGAAAACCCTCTCACTTACAGAAATTCATAATTTTGAGTGAACTTGTCATGCTGGAAAAATTAGCTGTCTGAAAGGGAATTAACTGAAATCAGTTTGCAGTGCAGATTGCACACTGAGTTAGCCAACAGAAAATGCAATTTGCAGCTCTGACATAAGCTAGGTGCCCAAAGCACCCCAGTGCCCTCTTCCTCTGCCTGTCAAGAATGAGGAGAGCATTCAGATGTAATTTTTGGGCAGGGGCACTGGTACCCAAAGGGACTCCCCTTGTCTCAGAGGCTCTCCAGGATCAGCTCAACATGCCAGTTCATCAATGTCTTAGGTTACAATAGTGTGTATTCTATCACCATCTCCATGGGCTGTTTGAGGCCAGGTGGGGCAGTGTTCCTCGGCCATCCTTGATGGCCCTAGGGCGGGACTTCCAATGGGCCAGCTGGTGGAGCAGGGCCAAGTGAAGTGCCTGGAATCTTCCCTGTTGATGGGCCATTAGCAGGGAGGATTTCACGAAGTCCTCTCTGTTAATGGGCCATTAAGCTCCACTGATGGATTGCACCATTCCCATTGTGAGATGCCCCGCCCGGGGGGGGAACCAGACATCCCCATTCTGAATATAATTTAGACCCTGAAACAACACAGGGCAGCTTTTCCACCGGACCTTCAGAGAACTGCTTCAACAGAGCCACATCTATCACTGGACTGCTACCAACACCCTGACCAACAGGGTGTCAGGTTGTATCCTGACTCTGTCAGCATTTTTGTACCATTGCATGTATTTTAATTTTCCTATTAAATTGTAGTTCTGACTTTGAGCGTCTCACTAATTTGCTTTCAAATCACAACAATCAGTTCTTCTGTATGTATTTTCTTCTGACAAAGTCATTTATGCCCCAAGTCCAATGAGTGTGGAGGACCCCAAATTGCTCCTCTGTCATATTTGTGGCAGGAATTTCAGTTCAAGACTTCCATGAGCAAAATGTAACTGCTTGTTCAGTGGATATACTCCAATACTGAACCTATTCCAGTTAGGATTTTGGTTTGGGTTTAGGTCTCAAATTTGTTCTAGGATACCTAGATAACTTAGAGCTTTTCTTGGGAGCCAGCAACCAAAATTAATCTCATTGGTTTGTGTGAATGGGTATTTTCATCAATAAATCCTGAAACTTTATATTAAATAATTTATTTTTATCAGTGCAAAATTCAAAGCACAAAATAGTAATGATGGAAACAAATTAAGATCTACTGCCTCTCATCTTGATGCCCATATAGCAGAGCTCTCTGCAGTTAGAAGTGGGGAAAAAAGAAAGTGGATTGAAAGATATTTTAATAAAATAATTTTAAAAACTTTTAACATACAGTGAAGTTTGAGCCTGAGAATAACTTTTTGAAGTGCCTGAAAATTGATATAAGTGATTCAGCAGTCTTGTGTGACTGGAACACTTACAGGTTGTAGTGACATGTTCCCTCAAAAATGCTTAAATAGCTTTTTATTCCAAATTTTGACTGAGGAGCAGGACATTTTTCAGAGAGATCACATCCTCTTCCCTCAGCTTGTGCTATGGCAAAGTGAATGTGGTCACTCTTCTTGAAAGATGTCTCTGTATTTAATACTTACTTTTGAGACAGAATTTTTAAATTGGAAGATTGTTTTTTTCTCTCAGTCTCACAAACTAAGAACTTCCTTTCTATCTCATTTTGTGAGGGCAGACAGTTTACTATAAGAACATTTAAGAAAAATTGGAAGTTGAATTGAATCCAAGTCCATACTGTGAGAATGTATTTTTATATTTATAGGACAAAGGGAGAACTTAAACAAATAAGCAAATTTAATTAAAAAATGCTGTCAAAATCCTAACTATTTAGGTTGGTTTTGATTTCAGACATAAAAGAGGCTTAATTTTATAGAAAAGACATGATGGGACCATGTATTATTCAAAGTTCTCAATTGTCTATATAAATATTGTGATCTTGTCCAACAGTGAGGGGATTGTATTCATTTTGGCAATATTCAGAATGCAATCAACCGTAGATTATGAATGCCTTTAGACACTGTGCAATGGTGCATAAAACCAATCAATTATCTTTTTTGACTAGGCTTATCTGGCACTGAGACTGGAAACCTGTCTTATTGTGAATTGTATCCACCTCAAAAACACATAGAAACTATTTTCTTGTTTCTGTTTGCTTAATTAGTATACATGACATTCCTAGTTGATCTGGGCATGGGAATCTTTACCATCCAATTTTCACATGTGTCCTACTTCTAAGAAACTTATCCAGGAATTAAATAAACCTAGTTCATCACTCCTTAGAACCATGTTGTATGTATCTCCTTGTCTCAGTCTCATGAGATACCTCACCACATTATTAATCTATGTGTGCAGCATGGAACTCATGATTGTCTAGCATACCATGAGATTTTTGCAGCATTTTGAACCCCACAAGAAAATAAAGAACTAAGTGTGTTTGCACTACAGTTTCCTGAATAATTACTTGAATTATTCCACCAGTATAGGTCAGTTTGGATCTTTGCCACCACCTCTATTTGTAATTCAGATCAGAAATAGGCAGTTGTGCCAAACTGTGCGTCCTGTCAGTGTGCTCATATGAAACTCAGCAGCATCATCAGGGCATTTCCTTGAATGATATAAAGTGGCCTCCCACAGAGGAACAAAGGAGTGAGAGAAAGATACTGTATTCTCAGAGCTTCAAAATGCAACCCCCTTCTTTTCTTGGATAAATAAACCATTTGTTTAAGACTTGATTCCAATCAATATTCCAGTTCACTGTTATATTAAAAATGACACTTGCCATTTTATCACAGCTGTAAGGCATGGAAGTTTTCTCCACATTCCTTACTCTGAGTTGCATTTAGAGGATGCTCTCTTCAATCATACTATTACTGCCTTGACAGTTTACTCATTGTTATTCATGAGGACTTCTTGATGCTTATCTGCAAGTTGTTCAAAGAAGATCACACAGCGATGACCCTGAAATGAGAATGAATGAGGCCTTTGTGTTCTACAAATCACTAACAGTCAGCACAATACTTGTATTTTTCTCCTGGAAAAAAAAAAGATAGCTACCTGTGGCCATAAGCTTCTGTGCTTGTACATAATACCTGTTACTAATGCAAAATTAAATCTCTAGCAGATGAGGTGGAAAAAACACCCCACAAATGAAAGTGAAAAGTATTCAGTTGAAGTTGCTAGAGCAGAAAAAATTCTGAGTGTCAGAGAAGGCAACGAATATGCATGATTCAGAGTCTTTGAGCAACACTTTAAAGACATTCCAGGACAGCCTAACATAATTAAAAGAGCTGTAGATATAGATAAATGCGCTAAAGGAATAAGCAAGTAGCACACTGGAGGAACATGTAAGTATTACTGAAGCACAACTAAATATATTAGCCTGCTATAACAAAAATGAGGTACTGTTTAAATATTTTAAGTTAATGAATAGCATTACATATAAAATAGTTGTTGGAAATTAGTAAGGAGGAAAGTCAAACTATATTCTCCAGAAGTAATTTTTGGACTTCTGTGCATAAATGATAGGGAAAAGTTACCTGTCTTAGTGGAAAAACAACTATCAGATTAATAATATGAAAAGCTTCAGTTTTCTTTTTGCCAGTGTAGCAGTTGAATCTCACAGTTGCTGAGAAGCTCTCAAAAAATTAAAAACTGTCTTGGCATTCTGTATAAAAGATGTCACTTAAGAACAACTTAAATGAAAGTGAAATTCACAACCTTATGTAGAGAGACTGAAAAGACTGGGAGTCTTCAGCAGTGAAAGGAGAAGGTGCAGAAGACAAGTGACGATGTCATGAAAATTCTGGATAGGGTAGAAGCAAAATTTCTGTTCATTCTAATCTATAATATGAGAACTTGAAAATAATAGAATATCAGCCTAAACAATTTTTAAAAGGCATTTATTTAAACATGAAGTAGTGGACTTCTAGCACTTGCTATCACATGGGATTTCACAGCATCAAGAGGTTCCAAAAGGAATTAGACAAATGGATGGAAAATATCACAATAGGGTAAGGATGTACCTCTGGCCACCCTGACCCAACAGTGGTGTATCATGGAAAGAGAAAGAGGAGTGGACTTTCGAGAACAGCTGGGTTTGTAAATCTCTGGATAGCTTTTCCTGTTGCCACCACTGAAGACAGAAAAGTTGGCTGGATAGACCATTGTTCTGACCCAATAAAACCTTTCTTACCTTTTTGAAATTAAACTAAGAGATTTAGGTAAACGCAAGGATCAATCTGATAAGCATTATTAATCCTAAAAGTTAATGCAAAGCTTGAATAGTTCAGTTTGTTGTTAAAATAACTTAAGAAATCCATGTTACTTATCTTGGCCTCATAAAAGTCAAAACTGGCCTTGCCTAATAAAAATAATTCGAGCAAATTATGTCCTCCCTTTACAGGAATACTGCTGCTTTCTGAATTGTAAGAATTTGTGGTTACTTTGTTTTAAATATACAGCTTGTGTATTTTAAGATTCTTTATTGTGTCAAAAGTACTACATGGTTGCATGTGCTTACACATTTACAGCCAAACTTAACCTGGAAACCAGCATACAGAAATGTGTTATACCTCTTTAGAAATATAGTGGTGTTGATAGTATTTCCCAACACTGCTGCAATGTGGGAAAGTCCAGGCTATTTAACTCATTTGTTGGCACAAAAAGGGGTGGTTGTGTGAGGTTTTGCTGAGGATGAGCTCACAATAGATCTGCAAATTTTCAGCACATCAGCTATAATTATACACAGATGTGATTCTGTCTCTATTTTTTTTTTTAGTATTAAAAAAGACACCTTATCTGTCTCTTTGCATGCTTCATGAGAAATATAAACATAGCAGATAAAATGCATTTTTCAGGCAAATGTATAACACACATTGTCATTATTGCAGTCTTCAAAATTCTTCAAAATTCTTTTTTTTTCCTGCTAGGAAATTCAATAGAATATCCTGCTTCTAAGAAAATTTCTCAAAACATTCATCCTAAAAGGGGGGAGGGAAGCATATTCTAGAAATTAATTGTTCTGGACTCTGACTAAAGAGAAAAGTTTTGTTCTAAGGCTTTTTGCCTAGCTACTACATTACATACCTTAGGTACATACAATGAATCCTCGAGCATAGAGAAGCTGCCCCAGCTGTGTTTCCATTTTCTAGTTCACTTTGCTGGGTGGGCTGAAATTTCCAGTCAGATTTGCAAAGCCCGTCTAGGTAATCTCTGCTCTGCATGGAGGTTGAAGTGAGCCATGTGAATGACGGCTGCGTTAGTGAACTGTGCAGGCTAATGGGAGAGTATTCATGGCATGAGTTAGTGCTGAGACTTGGCAGCCACACCACACATTTCAGGAGGGAATTTCTGGGATAGATAGACAGGATAGATAGACAGATAGATAGATAGATAGATAGATAGATAGATAGATAGATAGATAGCCTGGACCTGTGGCTGGGGAATGTTAGGTTTGCTTTTCAAGCATATCTTCTAGATCAGTCTTGTCTAGAAGCTATCTGGTTTCTATGCTTTGAGATTGCTTTATGATGTGAATAAAAGCATGATAAATACTGCAGAAGCACAGGCTAAAATGTCAGTGATTAAATACTGCCGTGGGTATCATCAACATTTGAAATTAGTTACATTCCAATACTTTAAGCACAAAGGTCTTTGACAGTCTGAGTTACTTAGAGGCTATGCTTGTGAAGGATTTTCATCAGAATACTGCTTCTTACCATTAGCATGAGACTAAATATGGCTACGAAACTGTAAGATATCTGAGCAAACCCCAATTTTATAGTACAAAAATATGTATTTGCTTGCAAATACAAACATTTGTTTTAAGTACATTTATCCACCTTATAGATGGCTCACAACATGGCCCTTAGGACCCACCTGAAGGAATGAGGAAAATTTATGTGCATATTTCACAAATACCAACAACTCACAAACATTTTTTGGTACTTGAATGCTCAAGGACAAATTTTACAATTTATCAACTGTCATATCTGGAAAAAAACATGGTAACCAGTGCTCTTTATTGCTGCGTTACACTTTGCCCATTTTCATCTTTCAACAAGCAATGGAGTCAGGAAGATCTCAAGTGTCCGTATTTTATTAGAACTGAAGAAATTCTGCATGGTTTACAGAATATTGACACTAAATTAATCAATTCAAGCTGGTTTAGGAAAAGGCTTAAATAAATATAAAATATTCAACAGTCTACTCAATGACAAAATTTTGAAAAAGGGAGGCCACTAAAAAGTGGAAAAATAGATCCTTTTAAATAATGACTCAATAGTGGAAGAATGTTGCCCATACCCATCTGTGTCCCAGACAGAGTGCAGGAGATGGTTTATCTCCTGCCAGGACAAAAGCCAGCACAAAAGGAAGATCTTACAATAGAGCATTCTGGTGAATCTTCACTTATGGTACCCCATGGAGCCTGTAGTAACAATAGAGAAAGGAAATGTGACAGACTGAAAAAATTTCACAGAAAACCGCAAGATGAGAATTGAAGGTTTTGTACTGAATGGAGCTGTAGGTGTGTATTTGAATGCAATCTGGTTGTGTTTATGAAAGAATACTGTATTACTTTAAATTCCCTACTAGCAAAACAGTAAGTCAGGAAAAATCAAATAGAAAACAAAAATAGAATCTATGGTTCCTGTAGTGTGTCATTCATTATGTATATGTCAGCTAAACTAAACTCTTGCCAAAAGCAATTTCTTTGTTAGTAGATACATAGTCATGGGTAAAAAAAAGGTTGACTTCATACCATGTAGATCCCACACTCACAGTTGTGATTGATTTAGCTAATTTTGAAGAACATCAATGTTTCTTTTCCTGGTGTACTCTCCAGCATCTGCTTTGGATGAGGAGGTAGGTTCTGGAGCTATCATGGTTCAGGAGGTGGATTCACTGTTCATGGCCTCCCTCTGCTCCTGCCCTGTGCAGTCCTTCCACATTCCCCCAGCACAGCTCTATGCCTTGGCCTCATCCATCTTTGAGCCATTTCTCAAGTAGCGTGATTTGTGGGGAATGACCTTATATGCAGAGAACTGGCCCAGAATGACAAATAGATAATAGTTGCGCAAAAAGAAAAAAAAAAAAAACAACCAATAAGGAAAAAAGGAGAAGCTCAAGAACCCAGGCTTCTTTAGGCTTTAAGTCATAAGATTTCTATGAAATGGTTGAGGTAGAGCTCATAATTTGGTATAAAGTGATTAGTGATAATGTGCAGCTACTTGGCACCCAATTTAATAGCATGCTCCATCCTTTTATTCACTATATACTGTCTCTGATTTTCTAATTCTTTTCCAATCTTTGTGTTAAACCCTTATTAGTGGAATTTTGGGTTTTTTAACTTCCCAGTGATTTCTGTTGCCCTTATGAAACATGAGGAGCCATTCTATGTACCCTTACATGGTCAGCATTCACTGCCTTTATTCCTTGGTATGCACCTGGACTGTCACACTTCGCTGGTATGTGAGGCATCAGTATAATTGCTAAGGCCTTCTGCAGATTCATGAGTTTGCCTGATGAAACAGAGAAGAAATATACCTCTAGGGGATGGAAATTTTGGTCTGAAACCACAGTGCTCGCCTGAACATGTAACCTTGCTCCCAGTTCACATCAAATGACACCAACCTTCATCCCACAAGTTCTAGGAACACATTTGTTTCATGTCCATGAAGGCACCAACTTCCCAATTTGTGCACAGCATTAAATCAAAGACAATGTCTGTATAACTTATTCATAAACCAGTACATTTCAGTGAGATCAGTCTAATGAATCTGGAATTTATATTGCAAGATGATTCTAGAGAGAATGCATAATTGGACTGCGCAGAGGTACAAATTACCGGCATCCAGTGAAAAATTAGCAACCAGCCTGAAGCAGGTGCATTTCTTTTTATACAATCTTTTAAAAATCCCAAAAAAACCAGAGGCAAGGGTGGTCCACTTAAACTAATTCATTTTCCAGAGGTACCTTATTTGCATGATGAAGCAAAGCTTGTAAAAGGCAGAGACAGATATAACTATTTTTATCAAGGTATTCTTCACTCTGACACTGCTCAGAATTTGACAGCGCTGTTCTTATACTAGGTTTTTGTCATTAATGCCTTGATATTTTGTACTCTGTGTATAGCAGGCCTCATACCATATTCTTAGAGACAAAAATAACTCCTTTGTGTTCAGCTGAGTAGCTTGGCATTGTCTGAGAGACTGAACAGTGATAAATGAGAAAAATAAAAGAAGACTTAGAGCTCTCTGAGACCTAGTGTGCCTGTACCTTTACAAGGGAAAGTTCTAGGCAGTATTATAGCTGAGAAGTCTTTGCGGCCAAAATATGAAATCCCAAACCTTCAGGCTACAGATGTATATTCTTAATAACAATGGAGAATGTCCAAATTAGCAGAAGAAATGGATTCCACATCTCTGAAGAAGTCTTCCTTCACATTTCAGTGTCTTTCTGAAACACATGCTTTAGTCAAACACAGGCAATGAAGTTTGGTACAAAAGAACCTAGATTATTGCATAAAATCACCTGGCAATCTCCCCTGGGCCACCAATCTTAAAAAAGCCTTGAGAAATGAAGGAAAATTGGATCTATGTTCTGTTTACTCTTCCATTTAAAAAAGAGTACCAAATAACATTTGAATACTATTCATGTGTAGGCCAAGTATTTTGCCATATCTTTAGCCTTTAGAATTAATAATTTACATATATTTTTGTGGCTTTCATAGTCTCAGATTCTTGGATTCTAATGAAAAATAGTTCTTTGCTTTAGTCACTGTCTTTTTCAGATAAATGTCCAGCTTATAGAAAATAAACCATCCTCATGAACCAACTAAAGTGGACAGCTCATTTTCTTCAGCTTTTTTAAAGACTTCATTCAAAATCCATTTTGCTTTTTTTATGTTTCTCCTACAAACACAAAATGAGAAACAAGAAAAATTTGCATTCCATGCACTTAAAAAAAGAGTATTTATCTTCTGTTTTTCTAAAGAGTTGTCCCTGAAACAAAGCTATACTGTTAAAGACTTTACAGTTTGTGGCACAGAACAACATACAACTTGGCCAGTAGACCTTGTGTGGAAAGCTAAAAAAAGTTTTAATGAATGATGGGTCCCAAAAAGCAACATCAATTGTAATCATTACTTTCTTTTAAAATGAAGTTGGTCCAATTTTAGGAGAATTCTTCCAAAAACTCATTTAAAACATTAAAAAAAAAAAAGAAAGAAAGAAAGAAATAAAGTATGTAGATTATAGTTTACTATTCAAAAGGAAGGAAGAAAATTTATATTTTAGAATGTTTTATATAAATGTTTGTTATCTGTACCATATGAGTTGTGTTTTGTCCATAAGTGTTCTATTGATAATGTACATAAAATGCTTGGATAAGGACTGGCCCTTTGGCAGGAGTAAGCTAGCATGGAGTACATAAACCAAAAATATGTTTCTCTGGGTGAAATACATTTTTAGTTTCTTGAGATTTTTGCCTCAATACACAAAAGTGCAGTTTCAATTTGATTTAGTATTTCTACTATATAGTAAATCCTTTACTTTTCCAGTCTTAACTAACAGCATTTTAGCATTTCAAGCTAGACCATTCCAAGCTCTTCAGCAAGCTAGATCCTGCCTTGCTTATGCACAATTGCAGTTGAATTGTGTGAGAGCTCCTCCTTCTAAAGAAGCAGACATTTCAGTCCTGACTTGTGTAGAGCATTTTTGGATCTTCCAACATACTTGATGCCAAAATTCAATGCTACATGACAGTTCTGTAAGCGAACAAAAAGAGTACTCACTATATCCTCCATTTTAATTCCACTCTCATGAAAAAGCTCATGATTATTATTAATATATGCATCCACCCAATATTATTTCTTGTATTAGTTGCTTGCATGAAGCACTTATTTTCTTTTTAAGTTACTGCTATGTTTAGTACTTTTTATTTTTAGCAGAGCATACCAGTCAGGCAAATGAATGATAGTAACATTCAGTTCACTCTCCTGTAGGAAAGGACTTTTGCTTGTCTGCAGCCTCACTAAGGCTTTGTACCTGACAACTGTCTAATCTGCATGCAAAATATAGGAACTAATATCCAGATGTATCAGTCAAGGAAAGCCAAACACTCTAAGCATTAGCTCCAAGACACATAGACTTTTACTGTTTCAATCCCAATCAAATAATTTCACTGCTTCTACCTTTCCAGGTACTTAGTGGACTGATAAAGTTTACAATCGACTGAATATTTTGAAAAATCCGGGGTCCCGGACATTTCATGTAAATAAAAATTGTAGTATTTCTTCAGGAGTGGTAGAATTTTAGTCTAGTGTTCACGGTCAAAACTGCTGTAGTCCAAGGTATGTGTTGTGCCTCCATGTCTGGTTGTTGCTCCCCATGCAGTTTAGTCATATTTAGGTGATTTTGATTGAATGCAGTTTCCAAAGTCTGTTGGGACTTTTCAGGATGAAAAGCACTTTATAAATGTAAAATATTTTATTATTACAGCTGCCTCCAGGAGAGAAGCTGTGTTTCGCTGAACATTCAGAAAGAAAATTTACAGAAATTTATTAGAAACTTTAATTTCGTTTCCAAACCACATTCACTAGAGATTCAAACTATTTGTCTTGAATTGTACCTGCCAAATTTTGATGACATGAAATTCCCCCTCCCCATTTAAAAGAGAGGGATTGACCACAGTCATACTGCAGACATTAAAGTAACCTGCATTATAGGGTTTTCTCCACATTCCAATCTATCTGCCTTAGGGTATTAAACCCTACTTTCATTTCCGTGAGGTTCAGTATTGCCAAATCCAAGCCATAAGGCCATGTCTAGACTAAAAACTGAAAAGTGGGTTTGACTGCACATATGGGCACCCTAAGCCACATATGCCACAACTTTTCCATCTCTAACTTTTGTACATAGCCCACTCACGTCTTCATTTTAAATAATTTACACTGTTACAAAGAAAACCAGCCTCCTAGTATAGCTGATGAGCCATTACTATGATTGATTTTGCCTGGGTGCAGGCCAGGCAGGCTGCCTGAACAAAAGCTTGGCCCACACAAAGCCACTGAGTATAATCAACATTTCTGAGTGTTGTGAGAGTTTTTCCACCTCCTGGCACTCACCTAAATAACACCTCGGTATTAGATTAAGGATTTGTGGTGTGAATTACGGGAGAGTTAGGTCTTGAGAATATTCTGAGACCCACGCATGTCTGACAGTGGAGATGAAAATCCTAGACATAAAAAGCATTGTAATGGTCCCAAAATCATGAGATTAGATTAATGAGATATTTTCAAGTACACCGCCATCTTTTGATGCTGGAACCCAAACCAATTAAGGTTCAGGATACAGTCTGAACTTTTACCATGCAAAGATTATGTGTGCCACAGAGCTGAAGGCTGGATTTGGAGAGCAGACTCAGTGTTTCTGCTCCTCAGATGGTAATAAGGCAATAAGGCAAACAATGAGTGACTTCAATCCTCTGAAACACCCCTAGCCAAAAAGGACCTTAATAGCCAAGAGTAATCCTGAAGTATGATTACATTAAGCACCCTCTGTATTCCTGGGACTCTCTTCCTTCCTTTAATCTTTCTGTGTGGGATAATTAAGATATTTTCAAGTTCTTTCAGGTATTGTTGTTTCACAAAATGTGCTAAGTCTTATGTGGTGACCTGGTATTAAGTCACTGCTACATCACCTCTTGTATCAAAATAAAGAACACTTAGTGATACAAAAAGGACCAAATGGGTATGGGAAGATTCCCAAGCGTTTTTTTCAAGGACAGTCCCAGATTTTTTTATAGTGGCATTACTGCATGTGGCATGAGGTTGAAATTGGAGCCTCAGTGCTGAATGTCCATAGGAAGCAATGCATATTGGGGGGGGAAGGATATGATACATTCACTAATGTCCTCAAAGCAGACTACGCTTCTATCAGGAAAAATGAAAAAAGTCCTCCCTCAGATGTTTGGAACGAGTACTTGGGAAGGACTGCCATCACATAATTAGCACAAGTGTGCTGACACTAGTAATAAACATTAAGTAATGGAAACAATGAAAAGATGTAAACTATTTTAACAAGCTGGATAAACCAAAATTTTTATAACCATGCTATTTGTAATTTGATGTTTCTTTTTAACACAGAAATGTGAATCTAATGCTAATTGAGCAAAAGCAAGTAAAAAGACCATTCTGATTGCTGCATATAGACAAAGTTCATATTGGCCTTCAAATCCAATATGGTTACATAAGAGCTTTTTGGGCAGGTGGTGACATGCCATTGCTGTATTTACATTTTAGACTATGAAATCTCATGTGCCATCTACTGGAAAGATGTTTTGGCTTATTTTAAAGTGCATGCTCAGAACCTCAGAACACAGATCATCAGAACTTGGCCAGCTACTCCCTTGATGAGTGTTTTACTGCATGGAGGCTCTAAACACAACTCCCTGTGAGATGATTGAAGAATTTCCATTGACTTCAGCAAGGTTCAGATTGGACCAATAATGCTGAAGTGAAAACATGCACGGCTGTTCCTTGTGACAGTTTAGAAAACAAATTATCTAACTTAAACAGTTTATTTTTGAAAGTTTTTTCTAGAATGTACAACAAAATGCATTTCATGGCCATACATTCTTCTGTCCTTAGTAATCATCATATCCTTTCATTTATATTTGTTGACTGAATTGATAGTAATAAAATAACAACTTTCCTCACTTTAAAACAGAGGAAGTCATTAATGAATAAATTGGCTCCAGCATTCAATTTTAGTTCTTTTTTTAACAGACCTTATACTCATACTTTGTTGACAAGAATTATGGATTGGGTTGACCAGAACAAAACACTTTATTCTGCGTAGGAGATCCTCTTTTCTGTTCTATATATTATTTATTAGAAGGAGCAAAAGATATCTATTCTATGCACAATTTATAAGAGGCTACATATGTAAATATGGTACAGTTCAAGTAAGAAGCAGTTGTGAAACTTTATATCAGCTAGGGCGGGCAAAGCCTCAGAGTTCAGGTAGGCATTTGAGCTATAACATGCACTGACATTCTCTACACCTAAAAAATACAAAATTTGTGCTATAAGTTCTTGTACATATAGAAGTAATTTTTCACTTTATGTGATTTGCATGAAGTCAGAAAGCCATCATAGATATGCTTCTTCACTGTTCTAAGGAGCTCTACAGCGACAGGTTCTTTTATAGAATCATAGAAACTTGTAAAATTCTTTTTCACGAATTATTTTATATAGATGGGTGCAAAATGCATTGCCACCTCCTACTTAGGAGTATCGCCTCAGAATATCAAATTTATAAAATATGTCCCCAAATTGTCTCCTGGACCTGCCTGATCTACTGGCTCTTTCTGACATTGTGCAAGTATGAAGCTTTTATGGGTACTTCAAATGCTTTTCCTTCCTTGAAAATTCAATTGTGCAAAAAAAAAAAAATCTCTGGAGAGATACGCTCCCAATCTTCTGTCTCCTCTCTTGGTTGCTAAATGTGCTTCCCGCACAGAGGAACCAGGTAGACAGACACAGGAATCCCAGGCAGTTGTTATCACACCTCTCATGCTCCAACAGCTTGCCAGAGTTTGCAATGGAAAAAGAGGGAGTCTGCATGGGGTGCTAATTCCATTCAGCTGTGCAAGAAGTGGAGGATGGAAATGAGCATCTGTGAGGCACAACTCTGAAGGGAGGCAGGAAGACAAAATTTCATGATCCTACCCTCTTAAGAGGTAGCAAAGGTAGCATGTAATGAGAAAAACAAAAATGAAAAAAATACCATCTCTTACCAATGGCTTATACCAAAGTGGCTTGATACATCCAGCCCTACAAAGGAAATGGGCATCTCCACGACTTACAGGAGGCCAGTCTGGTTACCATCAGGGAAGAATCAGGCCAGGCATTTTCACCTGCAGGATTTTCCATTCACAGTAACAATTGTTTTGTTGTTCTTATCAGGCAGGCATGAATATGTGAGATGAGAGCTACATTTTAGATGAAAACTGCAAGACGGAAGGACACTGCTCTGGTTTTCTTCAGAGTGAAAATTTATTGGAAATATTCCTCCTGAAAAACAAACTCAGATGTTGACAGTTATGAAAGCTTTATTTATCTAACATTTCAATGCTAGGATACATTGTAGAAAAGCGACCCTTTGAAAAGCTTTGAAGAATTTCAGAAAGGCCAAGTGAACAAACAGAATGTTCTGACATTTCCTTTCTTGAATACTGTTTATAAGTCATCTAAACCACTTTGTCATTCCAAAGACCAAAGACTGAAGTCCCAAAATAAATGTTGCTCACAACAACCATGCTTTGCATTGGAAAAAAAAGTCTTCATTGCCTGAAGATTACAGGCATAAATAGTGGCAAGGTTTTGAATATTGTGTAACATGCATTTGTTGTTGAGCCTGTTTAGTTCCTGGACAGTGATGTGAGGTGCAACAGTGACAAGAGCTACTGTTATGGCCAGTTTTGAGCAGTATGGACAAAGTTTAATCTTTGGAGAAGTAGTAGTTTTAAAATAATCATTGCTGATTATCTCTGCTGACAGCAGCTTCATTGTTAAGTTGTTTTGTAACCATATAACTTTAACTTTAACTACATTTTAATTCAAAGTATTAATCTGAAGTGATCATATAGATATATAGAGCATTAGATGAAAACTGAAATCCCACTGCACTTCAGGCTAGAGGATTGTTTTGCTTAAAAGTCTGTGATTAAGCATGTACAGCTAATAATTATTTATTACCACGAAGGCATACTAAGTGACTTCTAAGCTTAGATAAAATGAGATAAATAATCCTTTAAAACCTAAGGCAGGGATTATCCTACCACTGGTGAACTGCCACTATGAAAAGTCAAGATTAATCAAAGAAAAAATAAAAATAGTAACATCTGGCTAGATTTTCTTCTTTCTCTGAAGTGTCTTCTGTAAGGAGTCTCAGAATGTGAAGATTTTTTTCTGACTTGTATTGAAGAAAAGATTTTGAAATCTTGACATTTACAGTTGCAAAGAATTGCCATTCTTCTTCTTCTTCCCTGAAGTGTTTTGATATTAAATTTTACATAGAACCTGGAGAATGGGTGTAATGTACTGAATATTCATTCCCACCTCTCAGCTTCACGTCAATAACATTTTTCACACTCTTCACTAAACAGACTGCGCATGTGTTTCTATGTGTTATATTTGTGAGTGACATGACTCAACTGTGACAACAAAATATTCTCACTGTAAAAATGCCTAAAAAACTATTCGGCACTCAGCCCTAGAATTTTGGAAACTTGACTCTCAGTGTGCATTTTGCCACTCTATTAGTTAAGGTTTTGTAGTCAAAGTAAGTTTTACTAAGTAAGTTCAGTAAAAATTTAATTTAAAAAGAGATTCTAGAGCATTCCACTGAGATCTCAGTGAGCTCTTCCTGTTATGATTTCTTTTTACATATGAATTCAAGGTAATTAAAATTGTCAGAAAGGAAGTCCAGAATGGGTTGTAGTGTTGGTGTAGTCAGATGATACTTGGTTCTGTGTCTTAATTTCAGTCAGACTGATTCATTCATTTCATTGCATGAAACAGTTTGGGACTTAAAAGAGAATTAGGTGACTGAAACTAATTTCTGATAGGAGGGAAATACTCTCAGTAGCCAAGAGTAAACACCAACACATCAAGATAGATCCTTTGAGAGAGAGGTAGATTTCTATTTTAATTGGGGTTCCCAGTGTTTAAAACTGTGTCTGGGGTGATAACGTGAAAACATTTGCTGGACACTGGTGCACAGTGCACATTAATTCCATCAAGACATATGGGGGCAGAAGCTGTCTCTATTGCTGGCGTGACAGGGGGATCACAGGATTTGACTTTGGTGGAAGCTGAGGTGAGCCTGACTGGAAATGAGTGGAAGAAGCATCCTATCGTGACTGGCCCAGAGGCCCCATGCATTTTGGGCATCGACTTCCTTCCAGGTCCCATATGTGCAAATAAAAAATTCTCAGTACTGTACAAATGCACCATCATATTGGATGGATTAATTTTAATAAAATAAGCTCTATACATTTTGATCAACTATATTGTGGTTCATGGGTGAAACCCTGATATGATACTGAGTGTGTGGTAAACCTGTGAATTTTTTGTGCAGGATGGGCCATTTCTGTCTCTTGGCAGGGAAAGGATTACACAGTATTACAATTATTAAAATTCTAATTTGGGGCCAGGTTTTGCCCTCAGGAACTTCCTTAATTTCAGCAGGGACTTGTACATGTTTATCTGATTGAAGAATTTGGACACTATCGTTCCTGGTGAAGGTAATTTTTTTCTTTAACAAGAATGTGCACTAGTCAAATCTAAAATCTGAATGTAGCAGGGATAAATTTCGTATCAGGAGACAAATGTCAGTAACTGTTCTGTTTTGATAACGTAAAGTGATTTCCTTGTAAAGGGTGTGGGAGATGGAGCAGAAGGAAGGAAAGAGGGATCTTCTTCCAGATACCTTGTAGGCTTGTTTTTAAATTATGACTTTGGATCTAACAACAGGTCTGGCAAGTGTTTGCCTAGGAAATCCTTACACCGTGCCAGATTTTCTTAGCTGGTTTATAGTAGAGTGTGCATTTTTTAAATACACTGTAATCATTTCAGACCACATAATTAGAAACACAAAGCAGTTTACTGAAACATAGTGATATATTAAGAGTTCAGTTAATTACACACAAAGAAACAAGTCAGACTTCAAAACCTTTACTCAGTTTCTGTTTTATTTGCAACTGGGGCATGCTGATGGGACTTCGCCTGTTTAACACTGAGTAGGAGTTTCAGAATTTTAACCCGAGGGTAAAATTTTCAAAAGCATTTAAGTAACTGGCTCACTGAAAATCAATAGGACTTTCACTCCTTGGGGCAACACTTTACAAAGTATGCAGATACCAGAGTCCAGTTGACTTCAGCATTTATGTGCAGTAAAAAAAAATCCATCTTTCCTGCCCTAAATTTCCTTAAAATAGAAGTGCTACATTTCAGTGTCATCTAAGAGTTTCCAAAAATGTTATCACAAATGGGCAGGCTGTTTTACTCATTCTTTTTTTTTTTTTTTTCATGTTTAAAATGCTTTGGTACTCTTTCTCCTTCAACACATGCAGAAATCATAAAATATGTTTTGGATGATAAGCCACATTGTCTTCAAACTTGTCTTAAAACATTATTGCAAATGTTCAAGAAGAGTTCTTCACTGTACTGTAAATTTTCCTAGAATTAAAAAAAAAACATTTCCCCCTTTTCAGTCTATTTAATGTCTTTTTTGATAAAAGTGATAAATTACCTCCTTTGAAGCCACAGCCTGACCTAAATTATTTTGTCTACATTATGTATAAGAGCAAGCAGAAAAAAAATCTAATTGTAATGTGGCATCTTAGGGAGATGAAGAAGACATAAATTAGAACTAATTAGTAATTCTTATTAATGAGAATATATGTTATGTTTCCCATGGAATCTCTCAAATGTAATTTACTGAGAAAATTAAAGTGTCAGTATAAAAAAACTTCTGCATTCAAAAAATCTTTGGTTTTAGAATTTGCAGCATGGGAGGGTATCTTGGTTTTCTAACATGTTTTCTGTATGAGCTTTAAAACTATGCTAACTTGTTGCACAACAGCTTACAAGTTCTCAACAGTTGCGTTTATTACAATTTTACCTCACTTTCAGACGAGTTCTCTTATCAAGCTCCAAATCACATTTTATGCAGCTTTGAAGTACATTACTAATATACTTATTGCTTAACAGAAAATAGCCTGACAGTCATTTCTGTTTTAAGGTGCAAAGTAATAAATGTCAGTTTATTTTTTGCAGTCATTTATCTGAGTCTATGCTTACTCTCAAAGTATCTGGCTTTGAAACAAGTCAGAAGTGCAGTGCTCTAATGGTCTTCTTGGAACTAACAATAAAAATCTAAATCCAAATTTTGATATTTTCTTTCCATGATGCCTTCGTTCTAATTCTGGCCTTTTCCTGTCATTATTAAAACTGGGCAGGCCTAAGTTTTATGAAAAAATTGAGGAATATTTTTTTTGTGCATGTTCAGTGATCATGTGGTTTGCAAGGCTCTCTGGCAGTCATTTGTACTTGTCAGTGCATACTCTTCTATTCCCTGTGGCTGTTTTGTGCTGCTAGACAGGTGTGTGCACTCTGCACAAAACTTTGCCCTTTGGACATCATTAGAGTGTCTAAGAAACATGGAGAATGGGATCCTGACAGACTTATAAATGACCATGAAGAAGGGAATTCTCTTTTGGGATCTTTATGGAACGTATGCCTTATATTATTCCACATCCATTGAGAGAGTGTGGTTTTTCCATCACAAAAAATGCAAAAAGCAAGATTTAAGGTGCAGATAACTCTTGATACCATTCTCTCTGAAGAGTGATGGATGTCTTTACCACTATGTTAAGGTTCACTCAGAAGCAAGGCTGTTAAGATAGGAGGAGCAGTTAAGTTGAAAAAAGTATGCAGTTAAATGTAGCACTTTATCCCTGGGTACATGTATGAATATTTAAATTAATCTTGGTTAATGGGTTTCTGCTCTGTGTCTTCCCCACTGTCATTTTTCAAGCATCTGAATGAACAAGGGCCTTTGCACCATGCCAAAGAGCAGAATGAAGCTCTCTTGTATCCTTGGGAGCAGTGAAATCCAGACCCCTGGACCCTTCACACTGAGGAATTCAACCTCTCCAGACACTCAGGTATAGTCAGTATGCCCCAGCTAATCTCAAGCATCATAATGGAAGATAAAGGAGAGAGAATTTATTGCCTAGGACTCAAAGCACATAGAGTTTTATAGATCAATAAGAACATCCTGAGTTATGCCCAGGGGCAAAAAGGAAGCCAGTACAGACTTCAAAGACCTTGTGTAATATATTCCTTATGGCCAATATTATAGATTAAGCAGAGCAATGTTCGACACAAGCCATCGAATCTGACTAGAATGAGAACAGACTATACATTGTATTAGTCTATTTTGGAGGCTACAAGGATAACTTAGAGCCTTCACCTTTGAGAACTTATCACAACATTTAACTAATGATAGCAGAATATATTTTAAGTCTAGGAACTCCTTCTGAGTAAGCAACAAGAAACACCTTTTGATTCTGAAGTTCATAAGGAAGAATTAGCAAATTTATCTAATCAGAATTCCTTCAAACAACTTGTAGTCTCTCTGAGGGACACTCAGAAAAAGTGAAAGACTGCAAGCTCTAGGTTTGATAAAGAAAGTAAAAATCAAATTAACTGACAAACTCCTTTCAGAAGCCTGCTTACCTTTCAAAGCAGGGAGCCTGACAGTACTGACCAAGGAACTGAAATCACAATATTTTCATACAATATTTGTAACAAGTGGAAAATGCAAATAAAATTTAAAAAATGTCTACTCTGTGTCTAGTGCACAGAAAAATGAGGTAATTATCTTTCCTATGGTAAATTCAGAGCCAAACTTTTCCTTTACAAAGGTTGTAAGACACTTTTCTTGAGGCCTTCCCTCTCTAAGTGACAAGACCAAGAGGTGTATGTGACAAACGTAATGGTTTCATGTAGACTAAATTTGAAAGGATGATCATTAGCTTTCATTGAAAGCTGAAAAGGTTGAGGCCTAGGAAGCTCCTTGTAGACCCTGTCCTACAACAACTCCAAAGTCGCATTCGTTTTCCCTGTGAGAAGGTTGTATGCCTTATTTCAAAGAAAACAGCCCTCAAGGAAACCTCTGACTTTCTGAAGAGTTGTCTAATGTGGGAAAATCTCTATAATATGAAGAGGTCCCCTGACTGGTATACACAGGTACTGTGGATAACTGGAAAATTGGTTCCATGCTTTTAATTACAGTGGCTCAGTTCAGCACAGAGACAATCCTGCAGGGAAGGTGAGATGTGTAGAGATCTGTATGATCTGTGAATATGAGAAAAAATGAAGTAGGACTTAAACATCAACAAGGTTCACTGCTGTTGAAAAAAAAACAATGCTCAGATATTAATGATCTGTAATATACATTTCTTTTTTGATAATTTTCTTAAGAAAACTTGTTTTTTTAAGGGAAGGTAAAATGCACATGTTTGCTTTTGGGGTTAGATTAGATGCTTCCTGAGAGTGGAACTTGGAGCTTTGTAAGGGGTTAGCAGTGATCCCACTCCTCCATACATTACTATGCTGAAAGATCTCACTCTGCCTTGCAACATTCTTGTTATTCCAGAACTGGGTTGGGCTAGTCATAATAGATGCAGGCAATCAACTCAACTTCCCCACACACAGCTCTGCCAGTAAAACTCACTTCACCTTGCAACACTCCTGTTTTTCCTGTGTCCTTTAAGCAAAAGCTATCAGTTTGGCACTCACCATGGATCTGTCCTTACCCCTGCTGAAATCCAGGATATCTTTCTTAGTGATGCAAGAGGAAAGTATTGCTGATATAGACAAATGTCTGCTTGTGACTAGGGTGAAACAAAGTTGTCTTCTCTGAATGACTGAGATTTTGATCCTGGCAATAGATGTAACTAACCTGTGTACCACTTCTGATTTTATTACAGCAATAAAATCCAGTGTGACTTTAGATATCAACTCAGTTACAAGAGAGTGTAAGTGAGATTAGAATCTAACCTTTGCATAATATGGCCTTCTTCAAGGCTGTGCTTTTTCCCAAGAAAAAGGTTTCCTTTCTAGTTAGTGTTAGAAGAGTTTTCAGTATTGATCACTGTAGTTTTATTTATATTGAAAATCTATAGAGCATTCACCATGATGCAGACAAGCATTGGCTTATTGGTAACATCTCAGTTTACATTGGTGTTTGTATCTGGGCTATGTAATTTTATGTAAAATCGAGGAAGTGTGTGACACAATAAAATAGTATGCCAAAGTAAGGATTATTCTTCCGAAATTTTGAAAAAAAGGTTTGCGTGTTTTCTCTTTGTTTCCTTTATCAAATGAAATAATACATTAAAATATAAGAATGCTCTAGGCAATGTACAAAACTAAAAAAGACTAGTTTGGTGAATGAGCATGGTGAGAGGCTATGAATATGGATATGTTTGTATTAAGGAGCCTAGAGGAGATACTTTTTATGTGTGGTGATACAGAAATACATACTTACAGCACTGCACATCAGGGAGAGAATATTCCCCCAAACAAGTAATTTCCCTTGCAGTACTCCCTGTTGATCAAAGCTGCATAATTTAAAGCATCTAGAGGCAGCTTTAAATTATTCACAGTATTTTTTTAAATGTTCTTGGTATATTGCAGACAGTGTGTAACTAGCAGCCTTTTGTAAGTTTTATAAATTTTTGCATCCTTATAGAGCTCATCTCAATTTGAGAAGAGAGTACATAACTGCATAAATTGGGCAGGAGACACTCATTCTGACATCGTGTTAGTCACATCACGCGAAAGTGCCAGGCACGCAGGACCATAGGGAATGGCAGGGCAGAGCCAGCAGTCTCTAGGTCTCAGCCTGAATGCTGCTGTGTGCTGATGCCTAAGAGTTTTCTGATACCCCCAAAAGCCCCAAATAGGAATCCTGCAATTAGTGCATCTAACTCCTCCTTTACTGCAGTCTTCTCTCCTATTGGTCAAAGGTCTTCGCAGCTCATGTCGGGACCCCACCCCTTTTGTGGGTTTTCATTCTGAAGCTATCCACAACTTTACACCTGAATGAATGCCAAACCTCTCTGAATATATAAAGGAAACCCTCAAGAGCAATTTCAGTTACACAGAAGAAGCAGAAGGAAAAGATTTCATCCAGCTCTGTCAGAGACTGAACCAGCCATGCTTCTCCCTGCCATTCACTTCTATGGTTTTCTCCTGGCTTGCACCTTCACCAGAAGCTACTTGGCTTTCAAGAATGATGCCACAGAGATACTTTATTCCCACGTTGTTAAACCCGCTGCGGCGAGCCCAAGCAGCAACAGCACGTTGAATCAAGCTAGGAACGGCGGCAGGCACTACACCAGCACTGGATCCGACCGTAACAGTGAGTATCCCACCGGCGGCACTTCCACCGCAGCCGTGGGCGGCAGCCCCGCCCGGCCCGGCCCCGGGAGCGGGAGCAGGAGCGGGAGCGGAGGCCCCGCCGGAGCCGCGCATCCCGCGGCAGAGCCCCGGCCCCCCGCCCGAGCGCGGCGCTCCAGGGAACCCGCGCTTGAGGGAAGCCGGGCCACGGGGAGATGCTGCCGGTTCCGGGCCGGGATCTGCCTCGCCAGGCGGCCCCCGAGCCAGCCGCCCTCCCACCCCCTTGCTGGGAAGTCCTGTAGGACCGGCTTTCTCGGGCAGGTTACTTCCTGAGGGAGGTTCATCCAGGAATGCCGGATTCTATGCGTTATCCGGCAGGGAAGAGAGATAAAGAAAAAGGAGAGAGAGGCATTTCCAGAGAGCTCGCTTTTTTGACTCACCTCCCACTGCGGGCAGGGGAGGTGTCTGGGCTACTTTTCAAGTGCAATAAAAAAGTCAGAATTTTGTTCCTGCTGTTTAGTTTTACTTCCTGCTGTAGCACTTACCCGCTTAACACCTCCAGCAAAAGTAAACAAATCAGCTCATAATTTACCTATGATCTCTGCTCTAACTTGCCTTTTTATATCCAGTCTTTTCCTTCTGAGTTTTATGTGTACACATCAGATACCTGGGGATCTGGAAACCTGCTGACTTTATCTGTTCCTTCCCCTGCCCACCTCCTTAAAATGAAAGAAATCCAAATAGAGAAACACACACACACCAACCCACCCACAGCAACTTGATAAAAATAGAGTCATCCCTGGAAAGTGAAGGCAACAAGTGACACCGATACCTTTCAGCTAAGCCAGGTGTGTCAGCTTCTATGAATGCTAAGGGTTTAAATGCACAGGAAACATCTCATCATTATGAGATTACTGGAACAGCCCAGTAGGTATTCACTGTCACTGAGCTGTCACTGGTAAAAAGCTGAGCCAGGGAAGACAGAAAAACAGAAGGAAAGACAAACTCAGATCTGTGACCAGCTGCTTCCAGGTACATTCCTGAGTGCAGCTGCAGGAAGGCAAGCTTGAATCTTTTCTGCAAAGCAGGCAGTAGAGCAGCTCTGTCTGTAGTCCCTGGGATCAGCCTGCAGATTTACAGTCCCTCTGCCTGCCCACCCTGAGACACAGAGGGGACAGGGTGAAGCAATCTTAACGCGGTGCCTCAGTTCAGAACTTGCTTCCAAAAGTCCAAGTAGAAACAGAAGCAGCCTGTAGCTGTGATATGTAGATGTACCTTCAAAGCATTTTATGATTCACTCTGAAATGTTTCTAGTAATTACTTCTATTTTAAAAGCGTTAGTTAATTGCATTGTGTGTAGAATCTGTGCCGTAATTGTCCTTTGGAAAGAGGGAGAGCACAGCCAGTAAAGATTGCTTATTAAAATTAAGCACACTGTGGGCGTTTATTTCAAAGTGTAATTACTGAAATAAACAGTTGTGTTTATTGCAGGGTGCAGAGCCGCACATACAGACGGGTACAAACATGCCTGCATGAGAAGCTCTGCATGTTGATTCTGTCAGCTGCCTGAGAGAATTTGCAGGATCCTCTATGTTATATATAATATACAGACTACTACAGTTACAAGGATGGTGTTCTCTTGAGGGCAAAACGACCCCTCTGAAATTGTTACTGTAATCATTCAAACCTCATAGGCAGAACCCCATTCTGTGGTAACTTCAGCTGTTACCTCTTCTGCAGTGTCTGCTTGGAGCCACAGAGTTCATGGGAGAGTTCAGTCCACTCTAACCATGGAATGAGAAGAAACACACTATTTGAAATTCATTTAGAAGCATTTCAACTGTTTCCAAAGCAGTGTTTTCCCCCTTGCTAATGATCCAACATAATTGTTGTAAACATCACAGAGCAGATTCCCTAGACTGAGAACAAGCAGGAAACATTTCTTCCCTTGGGGCATTTTTTCTTTTCTAAAAGGTATGTCCCTAGGAACAAGGATAGAGAATAAAATTTCCTCTTCTACCACAACTGCTGAAGTGCATGTCATTAGGATTTCTTTATGCTGTGGTATTATCCAGAGATACCATCAGCACTTGAGGTCCTTGTGTTGGGGGACACAACAGTAAAGAGATGTCCTGTAAAGATTACAGCCTACTTTAACTTCTGCAAAACATACCTGGTTAATGTAAAAATGACTGGTTAAGGAAATACTCCATTCTGAATCTCAGTGTTTCTTGTTCTGTGCATTCTGCAGATCGCGTTCAAGTTGGTTGTCGAGAGCTGAGATCCACCAAGTACATCTCAGATGGCCAGTGCACCAGCATTAATCCCCTGAAGGAACTGGTGTGTGCTGGTGAATGCCTTCCTTTGCCACTGCTCCCCAACTGGATTGGAGGAGGTTACGGAACCAAGTACTGGAGCAGGCGGAGCTCACAGGAGTGGAGATGTGTCAACGACAAAACTCGCACTCAGAGGATCCAGCTCCAGTGCCAGGATGGAAGTATAAGAACCTACAAAATAACTGTGGTCACGGCCTGCAAGTGCAAGCGATACACCAGGCAGCACAATGAGTCCAGCCACAACTTTGAGGGAACCTCTCAAGCAAAACCCATCCAGCACCACAAAGAAAGGAAAAGAGCCAGTAAATCCAGCAAGCATAGTACAAGTTAGAAGTCAGACATTCTCTGCTCTTTCATCTCCCTCTTCTTGTGCCAAAATTGAACTCACCTGTAACCATTTGCTTTACCATTCTGACTGCTTAAAGACAAGTCTGCCATTGCTGTGTTCTCAGTTGACACTACATGCTTATTGCTTTGACCAAAATCAAAAGGGGCATTCTCAGCATATGGACCTTTTGGGTGATTTTCCAAATGCTCAAGATGGGGAATAATACAAACCTTCCAAAACACTATAATCTTTCACATTTTCTCCAGCCATGGAAGCAAAGAAAATTTGCCAAGAGTATTCACTGAAGTCAATTTTGTAAAATGATGCTTTGTTGTGTGTTTTCCTGAGAACAGTTATCACATCTATTGCCTTTTATATCATGTTTTATGATCTTCTGAAAACAGCTTAAAAATACAACACCTTGTATCTGCTTTCAGATTAATTCTAAAAGAAAGTGCTTTGCATGCTCATCTTTCTCTTCTCTCAGTATACCAAAAATTAGAATATGCATGGCAGCAATCAAAAAGTAAAGCTGAACAAATTATTTATTTGTTGTTGTAATTATTTAATGAGCTTTTATGTGTGTTATTTCCCTTCAAAATTTCCTTATGTTTATAGCTTTTCATATGTATCAAAGTATTTTCCTATGATTTGGAGCCAGATTAGAACATACATTTTGTAGATAATGTAAAATAGACATTTTAGCATTCTTGCTATATATATTTTAATTTTGAACATTCATAGATTTAGGTGTTATTTTGACATAGCAATATAAAAAATGTATTTTTCATTCTTCATCCTGTATTATTTTTGTTTAAAAACTGTGCAATCAAAAGACAGATATGACTTCCTTTCAAATTCATTGGTTTCTTTTTTTTTTTTTACAAAAATAAACACTGCTAAAAAAACTGTATTGTCTGACTCTCTGTATGAAAACACACACATTTTAACCAGTAACAACACTAAAACTTAAAAAAAGGGAGAACATTATTTGGTTTAAAAAAGTCTATCCATGAAATTTAACATTGAGACAATCTTTCTGGATGTAAAAATATTATATGACCATTTAACAGATAGTGCTTATTAATGGTCCAAGCCAGGCCCTTATTTAACAGTTCTCAAGCTCTACATTTCAGAAGTGTATATCTGAGAAATTTTGTAAGCTAGTGAGACACAATCATTTTTTTTCTTTTCTTTAGTAATAATCAAGTCAGAATAATGGTATAAATTACATATAGTTTAATTTTCTCCATAGAACCAATAGAGTCCTGCACATTTGTTTACAAATTCTTACAGAATGTATCAGAAAATTAGTAATTAATCTACCATTCAACACATAGTGAATGAATCACCTGCTCTTAATCTCTCAAGTCATATTTAAACACTATGGCAAGATTTCATAATGGGATTCTACTGTTCTTAAATCATTAACTTTTACAATCCATTTGCACCTGAAGTGAAATTACACAAGAGAAGAGTTATGAAAAATCTTGCCTGATAAGGTTCCACACAAGCTCTCTTTGACCTTCTTTTTATCTCATCCTATTTTGCATTTTAATTCCAAAAGATTCATCATAAAGCTCTTGGCAGAGATCTTGGTCACTAATGTAGAACTGTTTGAAAATCACTGCATCTGCCTTACATGACTTACTGAATCCTAAATTTTATCAACAAAATGTAATGCTTTTTTTCTCAAAGTTACTTTCAAGAATTCACTTTAAAATTTGCCATATGTAAAAGAGAGATACACTTTTTTATTCAATTTTAAGTGATCCACATGGTAGTACAGTTAAAAACCCCCACTGCATTAATGACCGAGTTGTTTCAAATTCAGTTTTGTGACTGTGAAAATATCAAAATGATGAGACCAGAGACCACTTATACTTAAATTCTCTGATCTTAAACGTGCTTCTTTTAAGCATAAAAGTAGAAATGATGAATAAAGGCATTAGCAGGGAGAGAGCTGAAATGACATTGCTGCTAGGCATATCAGTCCAGCAGATTTAGAGATTTACTATTTTTTTTTATTTTAACAGACATCGTAGTCTCGTTCAATCATTTAATGACAGAAAAATTTTTCCCAAATGCCAAATATCCACCTGTTTTTAAATTGTTATCCAGATACTTAATCAAGATGAGCAAACACAAAAGATTGAGATAATGGACCAAAATTTAACCAATTTCAATGCCAATAGTCACTAAAAATCAGTAAAGCTGTCCTACCTTTTCTTTGTTTAACTTCCAAAAATAAGAATGGTGAAAAAATTGCACATCTTGCTCATAACTCTTCTGCAGTCAGTGAAGTTGGACTGTAGGAACAAAATACATGTTTAGTATCAGTTTGCATTTAGAAATAGAGATAATAACTTCTAGATTGTCTTTTTATGCAGAACTACCCAAAGGGGAACAATCTGATACACTTCTGCTAAAATGACTTCGTGAAATTTTGCTGGACTTGCTATAGAAAGAACACGGGGCTCATCTCTAAGTCTGACATATTTGAGGGAACATGAGGGAAGCCAGAAGGAGCTGTGCCCATCAGCAGACACTTAACTTTGACTGCCCTTTTGTGGGAGAGATCTTCTGGAAAGCAGCACTAGAATATGTGAATACAGAATTTTCTGAAGGAATAATGTTACTCTGTGATGCAACTTGTAGCTCTGAATACTGTAATGTGCCCTATACAATCGGCCTTCTGTTTCATCCTGTTACATGTGAACTCACAGAGGTCTATCCAAGGATCTAGACAAAAGGCATTACACAAGTACATATAACTGGTTTCTTGTGGAGAATCTCCAACATGTAAACTTGCAGAGGGTAGGACATGGCCCATGGCTCTTGTGGAGGTCAGTGGCCAAAATTTCTCAAAGACTCAGTGAAACAGTACTGCTTAAACTGAAATGATTTTAATTACGATATATCTTCGTTTTGCTTTAGAGTTAAAAAGACAAACATGCTAAAATTTTCACCAAAAGTATTAAGTCAAATAGATACAAGAAGTATGCAAATGTTTTGAAAAAGTATAATGTAGATTGATAGGTTGATTAGATAAATTTTTTCATACCTTAGACTATAGATACTCTAGATTTCTTACACCAAAAATATATAGAAGTTGACTTTCTCAATGATGTTCAATCATATAGGCAGATAAAAGCATTTCCAACATCTAAAAAAGAACCTAATCATTTTATAATTTCTCATTCTTGCTTCTTTAGAAAACTAGAAGTGAATAAATTAGAAATAATTGGTTAATTTGCCATCACTATTTCAGTACTTTTGAGTTGATGAAATCTGCTCCCAGCTAAGGGATAAATTGTTTTCTAATGAACAGAAATCAATTTTCCTTAGACATCACTAGAAACAAACTTAGCCAGATGCTGATTGTTTTGATAGCATGGAGGCACTCAGAGGCACACTTCATAGAGGCAGTGGTAGATAGTATGTGTCATTAAGACATTTATCAACTGTGGAAGTCATAAGGGCTTGACATTTGCAATCTAGACTAGAAAGGCCCTTGAGAAGTTTATTTATTCAGTTATTTAATAATAGTAACAATTCTGCTGCTCTCTCCCTTCCAGCAGCCTTGGAACCAAAACCACCCAATCCAAGCTCAGTCATTTGTTTGGAAATAAAGCAGACATTTGAATAACACCCTTCAAAATACCTAACAGATTTCTGCTAGTAAATCACTTTAGTCCTTCTAACCTTGACCTTTATATCCTTCCTGAAGAAATACAACATTAATCAAGAAAGGACTGTTCAATACATTCCACTGTGAGAGTCCTGTTGCTACAGTATTAACCTGGAGGTGTTCAGTTGAAAATTATAAGGAATCCTTAGAGTTGGAAGGCATCCTATTCTCATGATGCATTTCCTTTCCCGTAGGCCAGGCAAGGGGCTTTGATTTTAAGTTCATTGACATACATATAAACATCGCTCCAGGCTAAACCTGAAAATTCTCTAGAGATTTATGACCTAAGCAGACATTCTGTCACTGGATTTGTTAATTTTACCTGAACCTTGCCCCCACAACAAAAACCCTATCCATGCATCTTTCTGAAAGACATCCAGCCTTTCAGCTCACTCCTTCTATGAGTTATGCGGGCTGACACACTAGAAAAGTGTGATTTACAAGAGATATTGCCTACCACTGAGTTAATAATCAAACATTTACCTCACTCAGTACTCTTGATTTTTAATTAGTGCTCATTGAACAATATCCCATGAAAATAAACAGTCTACTAATTGCTGAGAGAAATCTCTAGAAACACTGGTCTGTAAGTCCATTTTGGGAGTTTGAATTTTCTTACCTCCCTTTGGTTTAACATGATAGTGAAACAGGTGATGTTACATTACCTGAAGTTCAGGCCTTCTTAATGCTTCTTTACAATCACAAAGAGATACAGAGGATGTCTTAATACAAATGAAAATCTGGACAACTTCTTAAAAGGGCTGTTTGTGGAATTTGGGACTTCTTGAATGTAATGGAAAATAAAATAAAATTTAAAAAAAGAAGTCAGCTAAAAGAGGCCTGAATCAAAATCCCCTGAAACAATAATATAGTTCTATTTACTAAACTGCAATGGTAACTCCTTTCAAAGAGTGATTTTTACTACCGTCTGCTTAAATAAAAAATACTAAATCACCAAAAAAATGCTTTGAACACTTTGTCTATTTCTTGTCCCCTGCTCTATTTTAGTAGTTGCACAATAGTGTATAATTGTCTCATTGTTTAAACCCTTAGCTGTTCTGAACTATATTACTACAGCACACTTGCTTTTGGATACATAAATATTTAAAATCTCTTTTTAGAATGTCTGGACGCATTATTTTTTAGTTTTTCCTACTGAGAGGAAAAGCAATGCTCTGACTTGGCTTAGGAGTTACACATTTTATTTGTTTTGTTAGCCCCAGTGAGAAGTGAGTTAGTGAGGAAGCTGTAAAGTAACTTAGCAAAAGCATAAACCATTCTGTGAAGTCTGATATTTGGTTGGCTAAAGAAGAGATATCCAGGCACAGTCATTAAAGTTCTTTTATATAAAACAGTGGAGAGTTGAGAGAGAGGGCCTAAGGAGAAAAGTACTTGCCTAGCCCTACGACAAGAACAGCCACTGAGAAATTGAGTGACTTTGCAAAACTTTAAAACACTCTGTAGCACAAAGACTTTCTTTTAATTGCAGCTGAAGCAAGTTTAAACATCTGTTGCTTGTTAGATTATTATTTTATTTATTTGCTTATTTATTTATTCATTTACTTTGGGATGGGTTAGAGAAAGCCATTTTAGATTCCCTATGGCCATTAAGTTGGGATGGAGAACAGAGGTCTGAATGTTTCTAAAATGTAAAGCTGCAAAAATTTTGGTTTTAGTAAGGAACACTTGCTTTTGGTGTTGCTTTTTTTTTTCTTCATTGAAAAAGCCAGCTGGAACTTTTGCTTTTGTGCATCGTTATTGCAATTTTTAGGACAGTAGCCAGAACAGCTTACAGCACCTGGGAACTGGTTGTATTTTTTGTTTTCAGATATTGAAACGTCTGAACCCGAGTATGTCTAGAAGAGGAGAGGGAAGAGAAGGTGGATCAAAACAAGGGAACAAAATGGCTTGTGGAGGACAGACAGCATGTGCTGTGTGTTCTTCATTTTCTTCTGATCCTCACAACTTTTCATGAGACTTCAAAAGACTTGTTCCATCTGCAGATTGCCAAGCCCCGTAGCCCACAAACATTGCTACCCCTGGGATGTAGCAGACTGTCAAGTCTAAATACACATGGTAGAAAATCATTTCTGACTGTCTATGTGTCTACACTTCCCATGCAAAGGGAAGAATGCACAGCACAGTGTGTCTGTACCATTCCACAGTGAACTAGGGAAGTCAGGGAGACTTTAGAACTGCCATCTTCACAGAAATGCACATTCCACTGCACTGTTCATATCTTCTGGTGGGTGACCACAGTCTCCTATTTCTGTTGAAATGAATACTGCCTAAGCTGACAAGATTCATGTACAGGTTTCAGAGAAAGCTATCAGTCTGCCACACACCTGGACCTCCTTGTTGAAGAATTTGGCTCAAAATCTTGCTTACCACCTACATAAAATATACCAAATATCATATACATGTATAAAATTACAGTAATCTGATTTTGTGAACAAGACCATCAAGAATAAACTAGTGAGTTATCCATAAAACCTCTTCTAGGTGTTCTGCAACTACTGTCCCTATATTTTCTTTTGATCTTTTTGTAATCAGTTATGAATCTTGACATCTCTCCTAGAAGCAAATGTTTGCAACAGCTTTTGCCAAGAACAAAGTAAATATTAAGGATTTCCATTTTTAATTGCTTAATTAAATAGTTCTTGGTATATGTCTTCCATAAAAACCTGCATTAGACAGACCATTCAAGCCACTGTCTGAATTTTAAGAACTTAGCACTTTGTGGTACTCTTTATCTCCTCAAATACTGCAGTCTCTTGCAAATCTCTTTGTTTCTGCCCTTTCCTTTGAAACTTCTGGCTCTAGCAAAATCAAATCCTCTTTCCCATCGTGTCTCAATGACCAGGCTCATTTCTTTCCAGTATTTAGGTTACTTGTCCCACAATTCTTTTCCATACATATACCACACACACACACACACAGACACAGAAGGATGCATTACTTAATCCATTTTCTGAAGCAGTCAGTACTGAAGAAAACAACATATGAAAAAACACAATTGTATTGGTACAGGTAAGTGCCAGCAAGAATTTTTAAAGTAGAACGAGTTGGACTGCATTACTCAGAAAAACAGTAGCAGGATACAGAGCATTTTTCATTAAGGAGTTGGTTTGCATCCAGCTAGATTAGTATGTTGGAAAATTGTTAACCTTTGATGGTTGCTCAGTGGTGTATGTTAAACAAGCTGAATCTCTGTATAATTGTTGGATGACACATTGGACACCTTGCTGCAGTTAGGAAAAAATTGTAATATTGTTCTAAAAACTGAACAGGATCAAAGAACTGACCCTTTTCAATCTGACATTTTCATGATGTACAAGTCAGCAAAGGATGAGGCAAAGGATTAGGACAAGACTACTGTTTTTAGGGACTATCATCCTGCACGTTTTGCCCACTATAAAGCAGCTGTTTGGAAAGAAAAAAGATTCCGAAACCTTACCACAAGGCAGACTGCATTTTAAGGCACTTCCCTTACCAACTACCAAAAGGGTTAGAAAGTAACACTAAGAAGTCAAAAGAAGAGGAGAAAAAGAACTACTTGCACATGATTGTTTTGTTTAATGTACACCATATAAATATGCAATGAAGGCTAAGTCCAGTTTTTGTGTTGAACAGTACCTTGTCTTGCCTGCTGCAATTTCAGTCCCCAAGGGAATAGTTAGGACCAGTCTTCATTTACTGAGTGAAAACTGACATGGATGGAATCCCTCCTACATGAACTCTGGCAAACTGGCTTCATCTACACTCCTTAGAAGTAGGGCCAATGAATAGCATTCTTGGTAATCTTAAAGTAAGGACCATTATTAACATGACAAGAGATGCAGAAACAATGCTTTTAGGGCAGCAATAAATAGTAAAGCTTGAACACCTATGCATACCCAATCTGCAAATTTTCATTGGTGTTATTTGATTCTCTCCATCACTTGAAGTTTGGTAAATTGTTTCATATTCCTTCACAAACATTCCATGGAAATAACACAGAAGATGGGAAAGAATAAAACACAGCATGATAATATACACACACCAAAATTAAAACAAAGATTCAGAGCCATGAAAATCCCAACTTTATTCCAAATCTATCTTCAACTCATATATTTTCTAATGTTTCATTACATCATTCTGTATCACTGGCATCTTGACATCTGTGGCTCAACACCACTTAACCAGTTCATAGACTCTCTCTGCTTTGAATCATCTTGGGAAAAGGAAACTACCATTAGTCTTTCCTCAGAGATAACTGTTTCTTCAGTCATGACTGGACATCTGTCAAAATGAAACATTTCTTTTTGTACTGATATGATAGGGCATTTTCCTAATGGCTGTTGCTGGCTTTTATGTCACAGTGACAGCAGAAAACAGCCATAGGAATTTCCACCCCCCAGCTTGCATGTCTTGGTTTGTGTCATCATGCAGTGCACTCTGACAGTCAAAGAGCATAAACCACAGTTCCCATACACAGCACAATACACGATGATGTTAAAGCTGAGCAGACAGGCCTACCCAAACCTGGCATTACTGAACACCTGACCAACACACTGAGAATCTACAAAGACCCTTCCAGAGACAAATGTCTAAGAGTAGTCAACAGTTTCTAATGAAAAATTATGAGGCCTCCAGCTCATCACCTGCTTGCCAAAGCACCCCCCAAAGCAGCAGCGGTCTTTTTTCAAGTCTTTAACCTTTCTGAATTTCACAAATTCTCCTGGAGTCAGGGAATTTCACTCTCATGAATTACTGGATTACATACTATAGGGTAATTCTCTTATCTTTAAATTCTTTTACTTTGTGTATACAAAATACTAATTAGCTCCCAAAATAACCCTCCATATCCCAGAGGCCTAGAGGATTATCAGGTAGAGAATGGATAAACACTTCAGGGGAAATATAACATTTTAGGGTGAAGCTTTAAAATGTGTGCCAAACATCAGAATCAATGTTTGTCAATTTTTTTTCTAGCACTTGCACAAAACACAAGCAAGATGCTTCCTCTGTATCAGGTATTCATAGAAGAAATTAAGCTACCAAAACCATGTAAAACTATGTCAAAGGGGTTGCACATGTAAAGCACACAGGATCCAAAAGGTGAAATGCAATGCATGTTTTTCAACATACCTACAATGACGTGCAAGCATGAAAACACTCCTCTGCATTCAATTTTTCAAATTTCCTTTACATTTCTAGCATTAATATTCTCTATTTACACTTCAACTATTAAAAAAAATACATTTTGCAGAACTGCCTATGAAGGACATAGAATTTCCCTTAGGAATCTGATCTATAGGTGGCTCTAGGCACACTGTATATAAGGCATGTAAGCACACTTTGATATTTGACAGTCAACATTCACATCATTTGAGTTATGCATGTGTGTAATTCCCTTGCTGTACATGCTGTTTTGATCTCAGTTCCACATACCAATAGGAGCAAATCAATAGCACAACCCTTTATCTAAGTATTCCACACATTTATAATATCTTTCATCAAAGAATCTCAGACTAAGAAATAACCCTTTGCAGTCATATTTGTAAAAATACAAATATAAATATTTGCTAACGTGAAATAAGATTTCCCTGAAGGTGCTAAATATGCTTTGGAGAGAAAATATTTTTGCTTTTTTCAACATTGCGCCATCTATTATACTGCCTCAAGCTCTCTGTTCCCTATGACACTATATTGACTTGGAAACCACTGTCACCACAGACCAAATACTTTGAGGCAGCTGCTGTGCAACAAAGACTGAAATAGTGAAGATGTAAGTCAGTCTAAAAAGACCATGTGGAGGCCTGATCAGCTCTCAGACTCAGGCAACAGCTAGAAAATTGTGAAGAGCATGAAATAAAATTGTCACACAGTTATTTTTTCTAGTGATCAATCAGAACTGAAATAAAATATCTAGAAAAAATGAGCATGCTTTCTATGAAGCCTAAGACTTTGAGATCTTGTAGCAAAGTGCTACAAATAGCAACGAACATGCAAGATGAAAACTGAAATTCTATCTTTTGGGGGACTTTCTAATCTCTTTAGATAGGCAAAGAACCTGTGTCTATTGCTGTAAACAGTGACTTCAAGAATTTGAGACAGTTATTAGTGACTTCAGGAGAGCCATGACTGCTATCTTGAACAGAAAATCTGTCAAAAGAGAACTGGCATTCCACTTCCTTCCTTACAGCTCTGGATGTTCATTTTATTACTTGCCATCACTGAAGTTATAATTTATGTATCTGGATAAAATTAGTGAAATACAATCCTGCAAACACAAGGTTCTGGTTAAAAGCCTGCACAACTCCTCAGAATGCTACAGATACCATGGTAGCTTCAAGAAGGGCTCTCAGATGTGTAATATTTTTAGCTTTGCGTTGTCTTTTAGAGATCTTGCACCTCCACAGTAGGAAATATTGTGGGGTTTTTGTAATTTTGTTTTTACAATTTACTTTAACTTGCAAACTATTTCTTGATTGCATGCAGTTCTCTTTAAAATACACAACAGTGAACCTTGTTGCTTGTCAGGAAAAGGCAAATTCATTGTATTTTGCTTGCATGAAGAATAAAATACTTCAAGAGCTTAAAGATTACTTTGAAAAAAGAAAAGTTTCTCAGTTATACCACATCTACAGAAGACTCAACAGCAATTTTAAATTAAGAAACTTTATTCTTTCACCATTTTTTCTAGAAAAACCTTTCAGAATGATATCTACCACTCCCATAACTTAATGTTTTCTGAAAAACCCATTGAGTTTCAGTCACAGAAACAGATGATTTTTTTCCCCCAGTAGTCAAATTGCCAGGTGAATTTCACTACTGTAATTTGATTCCAATTTGTACATATCTTCTTTCTTCAATTAAAAAAAAAAAAAAAGAAAAAAACCCCACTTTTCTTTTAACATGTGATTGGCATATTTACAGCATAATTGCAAACTACAGCTGTGGTTTCAGATGTTATACCCCTGCACAGAAATGATAGATTAGCCTGCTCTTTACTTGCTTTGAGGTAAATGCAGACCCTGTCCCTTTTTATCCAGTCAAAAACTGTGGAACATTTTTCTTCCAATATGTGCAAATTTACATTTTACCCACTTCCAATGTTTATATATGAGCAAGCATATATATGCTCAGCAACTAAAATATTAGATTGATTCAATACAAAATGTATAATGGAATGGAACTGAAGATAAATTATGTATTCACAAAGTGTCGCTGCATTCACAAAGTGCTTCACTGCATGTTACTAACAAATGAATATTAAAAATATGTAAACCCCCAAATACCAGTTTTCTTAACTCATTGTAAAACATAATATAAATAGATAAGAATGTTAAATATGCTCTTCCTTCCATATCATTGTCTAAGAAAACAGAAAAAAAAAAGGAGAAATAGCAGTAACAAGTCCAATATAACCGAGATCCCAAGAATATGACAGGCTTCTGGAAAAATTACCAGGTGCTATCAACACAAGACAAGAATCCTTTGACTCCATAGGGACTGTGGGAAAGCATGAAAACTTCTGAAGCATTTGATGTTCAACTGCAGCCAAAAGCAACTTCAAAGTGCTTTTTGGCTGGATTGTAAAATCTCACCATAATATACAACCGATTTGATGACACTGAAAGCTGTATCCACCGAAGTCCATCCATCAAATATAATTTATTCTGGATTGATCAAGTGTAATATCCCCAGCATAGTAAGGAAAATAGACTTCAGAACAAGAACAGAACCAAATTGGCACATGTTCTTTATTCCTTCACAGAAGAAGTTAATATTAATGAATGAAATGAAGTGGGGAAACACTGGCTGGAGAAGAGAGAAGGTACTGGGCACAACAGATTGTGGACGTAGGTGAAGACATGCGAAACCACAATGTCAAGAAGGAAGGGGAAAATAGTTCTGAAGGCTGTTTTGTTGTTGGGAATGTCTTACTTATCTGCTCCTCAGAACTCATGTACAGTGTGAGAAGCCATGGAACTAAGAACTTACTTTGTTCCTTATAGAAAGGCAAACAAGAGGTGTGGTTTTTATGAATGAAAGCATGAGGACCTGAAACAGAAATTCAGAATATGTTACACTGAAAAAAATGAAAAACTGGAAATGTTGCCGAATAAGCTGCCATGATCGCATTTGTACAGAAGTGCTTCAAAAAAAATTAGAATCCAAGATTATTGTGGATAGTGGAGGTGCCTAGCTTAAGAAGAAAAATTAATTTTGGGCATCTAATAATAATGAAGTGATGCTGACTTACAGTACAAACTTGGAAGTCCCAAGAAGAGACAACAGAAAAATATATGTCATCAGTCAGGAATTAGGTAGTGAAACACTTCCCAAAAAAACAAAATAAAAGACCTGCTAAAAAAGAACATAAACAGTTTAATACAGTTGCTGAGCCAATGGATTTTTAAAAAAAAATCCCACATGCTAAACTGTCCTGAAGACAATGAGACCAACGCTTGTTGGGAGGAAGGCAGTTCAATTTCTAGCTAATTCCTTCTCTGGTGAAAAGTCTCCATTCCAAAAGTTTTTCAGCAATCTGTATATAATATATTTTCCTCTTTTGTACATGCACATTTTATTCAACGCCTATGATAATACATTTACAGAAGCTTTTGAGACATCCTCATCTAGAAGGCTCACCTGTATGTTTTCATTCAAAATGTTTGACATCAGTCCCTCTCGTTTCACTGCATGGTACAAGCTGATGTGATTTTTGTTCATTCCCAGAATTGTCAAGACACTTCTGCATGCAAAGTGCCTGTGCTGTCCATGACTTTCCTGCTACTGCAGGTATCAAGAATATCTGTGAAGTCTTGCCTTTGCGAGGAGGGATCACTTCACTCCTATTGTACGACTCCTACTTATGATGCATCTGCAAACCCATATGATCATTTTATTCCAGTCCACAGCTGGCACTGGCAAAGCAGCCCAGTTGGCACATAAACTTTCATGCTTATTCCTCAGAAAGGTCTCAATATGTGCTTCTCTTAGGTTCCTCTTAACACAGCTAAGAGAAACCTGAAAAGATGAATATAAGCTATCTTCTCAAAGATAAAAAGAAATTTTGAAGACTGCCTGAAAGGAGGCTGGAAATAGGTGGGGCTCAGTCTCTTCTCCCAGGTAGCAAGGGACAGAACAAAAGGAAATAGCCTTAAGTTGCACCAGGGGAGGTTTATGCTGGGTATTAGGAAAAATTTCTTCACTGAAAGGGCTGACATTAGAGCAGGATGCCCAGGGAAGTAGTGGAGTCGTGATCCCTGAAGTCTTCAAAAGGTGTGTGGATGTAGCATTTGGGAAATGGAGTTTAACAGTGAATATGGCCATGCTGGATTAACGCTTGGACTCGATGACTTAAGAGGTCTTCCAACCTAAACAATTCCATTATGATCCTATTCCAATCTCCCCGTCCTAGGACGAAGGGAAACAATCACCGCATTTCAGCAGGTGACCCCAGCCAGCCTCCTGGGCTCTCATGAAGACGCAGGGCCCGCGGTTCAGCCGCCTTTCCCTGGGGGCCACTTGCGCTCTGTTTACTCCCTCCCTGGGACAGGACCCTCTCCGCTCAGTTCCGCGGCTCCTCCGCTCCCGGCGGGACGGGGCGGGGCGGGACAGGACGGGAGGGGACGGGAGGGGCTGGACGCGCCTCCCCCGCCCCTCAGCGCGGCCCCGCCCCGAGCCACCCGGGTGCCGGGCATTTAAAGGGCCCATGGCGGCCGTGTTGGGGCAGTGCCGCTCTGTGCTTGCTATCGCCGTGCTGCCATGCTCGAGCGCTTCCCCGCCGCGCTCCGGGCGTCCCCGCGGGGCTGCCGGGGCCCGGGGCAGCTCCTGCGGTGCNGGGCGGTGCTACCCCCAAGCAGTTCTGCGCCGTGCAGGGGAGGCCGCTCGTCAGCTACGCGGTGCGGGCCATGGAGAGGTAACGAGCCCGGTGCCGCTCGGCTCCGACCGCGCCCCGCGGGCTCCTGCCGGCCCTCGCCGTTCCCTGGGCCCCGGAGAGCCGCAGGCAGCCCCCGCTGCCCTCGCCTCAAGCCCTAGGCACCCCCGGCGGGTCTAGTTTGCGTTTCGGTGTCTCTCTGTCCCTCCCCGCCCGGCCAGACCGGGAGGGGAACGAGGGAGGAAGTCCCAGGCGGGACTTGGGCGCTTCCCCCATCCCACCCTGGCTCCAGCGCCTCTATCCCGGGTGGCTCTCCGCCCTCCTTCCCCAGCCCTGCCCGTGCTTCGAGGCTGTGCCGCATTCCTTGGCTCCTGGAGATCATCTGTTCGAGTCCCCTTAGCTGCGAAACTGCTGTTTGTGTAGCTGCAGTGGCTGGTTTGATGAGCTATGAGCCCATCGCAGCTGTTAGAGACAGTCATAGGACTGTCCATCAGCCCTGGAAGGAGATCTCTTCTGCCATTGCCATTGCAGATGGTCTTTATAATGGCCAGAGGCCTCGAAAAATGATCCCCTCCTCGTGATGGGATGAATGAACTCACTGGTGTACAGCACTGCATTATGCTCCACTATTGCCCATGGTAAAACACCTTGCACCAGCAGGAAGTTTAAAGCAAAAATGTTTAAGTTATAGTTGCTGGACTAGAAGCTGATGGCTTACATAGTGTGAAGGTGCACATGCACTTTTTCCACGTTTATGTTGCAGTGATACCATAAGGAATAATGGGTACAAATTGAAAGATGGGAAATTTAGGTTAGCTTTTATGAAGAAATTCTTTACCGTTAGGGTGATGAGGCACTGGAACAGGTTTCCCAGGAAGGTTTTGGATGCCCTGACCCAGGTAGCGTTCAAGGCCAGGTTGCATAAGGCCTTGAGCAATCTGATCTAGTGGGAAGTGTCCCTGCGCATGGCAGAGGGCTTGGGGCTAAATGATCTTTAGGGTGCCTTCCAACCCTTTATATTCTATGATCCTATGTTGGAGCAAAGGATTAAAGTAATGGGACTTCTTAGAAGCCAGGGTTTTCATTTCCATAAGGCTGTTGAGTTCTAGGCACGTGACTGACAGTTAATATGTTATTGTCAAATGTTAACATAATGTAAGTCTTGTATCTAGTGTCACTTGAAACACCACAGGTAGGAGCAGAGTGTCAAGGGGAATTCTGGATGTGTTACAGTAACTTGGAAAACAAACCTTAAGAATTTTAGAGAGAAGAAATGGGGAGCGGTGGAGATTGGTGAAAGAAATAAAATTGCCAGCATCTCCCAAAGTTCTTAACACATGTAAACTTGTACAACTTCAAAATTGGGACTCTTTTTCCATTCCCACTCAGAGAGGCTTCCCTCAGGTCACTTGTTACTTTATGAAACAAATACTGCTTGTTTTCTTTATTTAATTTTCAACAGCAGCCAGTTGCAAAACTAAGCACATCAGTAAGCAAAGCATCCAATCCAAAGCTTGCCGCAGCTGTAATTTCTGTCAAAATGTCATGGGAATCTACAGAGAAGAGTTATATCCTCACTCAGTGTATTGGAGACCTGGCGAAGAGAACAGAGTGAGGTTTGGGAAAGAAATGCTATGCATCTGAAAAAAAAAATCTATATTTCTACTGCCAGTAAGCTCTGAGAAAATAGCTGTACTTTTACCAACAGTATTATATTTGTCTTAAAGCTGCAAAAATTTAGAAGGTTGATTTCTAGTTGTACAGCTCAACCAAGTTTGATTGTGAGAGTGACAACTTGGTGTTTTTGCTCAGGAGCGCAATAACCCTTGCCAGTGCTCTGGCAGGCAGAGCTTCCTGCCACCTCTGCTGAATTGGAGTGTTGACTGGTATAGATGTGTATGAGGAGCTGGGAACAGATGTACTCCAAAGCCCGGGATGGCTTTCATTTTCACCTCAACACTTCTGGCTCTGAATCTGTGAAGGATGTACCTCGTCCTTGCTTTGTGTGCATGTAAGCGCAAACATGTAATATTGAGGAACTGCAGTTTATCACATAATCTACCCAGAAATGGCAGATTTTGTGTTTAGCTTGATACTGTCCTCTCATGGCTGTTGTTTACCTGATGTAATTGAATGGGTCATTGACTCATTAGCCTGTAATAACTTCTGTTGAACTGGACATCTCAGCTAGTGTGGCTATTTTGGAGCTTTTTGAAATCTGGAAAAGAGGTAGCAGTGTATGGACAGAAATACATGAGCAGTTCAAGAATGTGCAGCTGCTTTGCATGTGCTTTTTAAAGATCAGTAGAAAAAGATTTTTTTGCTGTTCAGCTGAAAGTAGTGAGACTCTTAAGTATCAATGTGGAAAAATGGGCAGATGAGACAAGAGCAGACAGGAATGAATAAGCAGTGCATCCTGTTGTATAGGATAACAACATATAGAACACTGGCCTGCCAATAATAATCACAGATGATACCCTGAGGAAGAAGAGGTGAACAAAACTAGGGTAAAGAGGAATCATTGATTTTAATTGCCAGTGCAGTGGCATTGATAGGAAGGTCAGGCCCCACCTTCGGGCTAAAATTAAAGTGTTTTAGAAAACTTAAATGTCTCTTTTTCCCATTGGATTTGCTCCTGCTTTTGTTCAACTATGCAAGGCTTTTGCAACAAGTTCAACTGAGTTAGAATGACATTCCTTGTTTTGCTTCAGTAACAACTAGCAGAGTTTTTCCTTCTTTTTTTTTTTTTTTCTTTTGTATATATGTTTGTTTAGAATAGAACCTTTTCAATTGTTTTACTGAGACAGGGAGGAATTTTAGCTCTGTATGCATATTTTGCTAAATCTATAGAGAGGAAAACAAACTAAGGTAAAGACTGATTTTAAAATCATGGAACAAATATGCTGCTGCTGTTCTTGCTGTGCTCATATTTCACTAGTTATTGCAAGTACAATGAGTAGTTATAAAAATGGAAAGCAGATTAATATCTTCACTGGCAGAATTCAACTTTTCCATAAAAGTTTCAGATGGCTTTGTTTTCTTTATTGTGGTATCTCAAAACAGGGGGAGGTCTTTTAAAATCCCCTTAAAATCCAAAGGAGCACCTCTTTGGAAGTGTCTTGCATAGTTATTTGCCAAATATTTTTCTCCATTGACTGATGCATATTCACTGGCTCTATAGGTCACACAATTACGGTTTTGTTAAATGGGTCTACTCTGATACTTCTTTTTGTCCAGCTAACATTAGCTTTTTTTTAAAATAGCTTATGAGCAAAAAATAGTTATAGCAAATTTTATGGAGGTATCTTTTTTATCATGTCTGACTCAGAAGGAACATTTTATTTCTGGAAGAAATTGAATGGCTTCTGTACATGAGATCCTCCAAACTTTCTTAATGTACTGTAAAAGCTTCCTGCTTCCATTTCTGTATTGTAAGAGATACGTTTGTATTAATATACTTTTTCATTTATCAATCCATTCATAACAAAGCTGTTATGGAGCAAAAGGAAGTTATGCTTGCATTCTGCAAATGCATTTTGTTCTTGATGCTTCTTTTTCTCATTTGGTTTTTAAGAAGGTTAGCAAAAGTATTCCAGTGATTTATCTTGGACCTCTGAAAGTTTCTGTTGCAGTGAAAGTTCCTGTCTAACACTGCTAAAGCCATCTCAGCAGTGACTGCCTGGTTCTGGCCTTGCTTTGCTGGTCTCAGTAGGTAATATTGAATAGTTTTTTAGTGGCAGAGTGAGAGCTGCAAGAGACTGAGTGTGAGTACTTAAGCCTTATATCAGATTTCAGCACTGGTTTCTATGTGAGTGAACTGGTAGAGGGTTAAATCTGGGTCACATTTGTACCTCAGCATGCTATTTAGGTGATACAGTTTCAAAGTGGGCTATTTTCATTTCTTCTGCAGTCTGTGTTTTGAAGGAACAGCTTAATCTGTTGCTGAGTTAATGAGCTCCCCTACTTTCAGTTCTAGCTCAGCTAGCATAAGTGTTTGTACTTCTGTTTGAAATTTAATGGAACAATACTATTTTCTACTAGGCAGTAAGTCTAGATGTAGGTGATGACGAGAAGGATAGCTGCAGGAAACAAACATATCGTTCTTTTCTGCCTCATTGTTTGCTTTCTGTGACTGTTGGAGTCCTCCCAAGGCAGTTGTAAAGTGACTGTAACTGGGCTTGTCATTTTGTTTCATTTGTTCAGACTTGATTTTCCACTTAGGACCCACAGTCTATGTTGTATGGAAGCGCTGGAGTTGTGTGTTGTTTGAGCAAGTTGGGGTATAGCTTCATATCTTTTTCACGCATTGTGCTGATTCTTTCTGGAGTTCGATCCAATTATACAGTTATAAATTTGAAATGGGGTTTGAAATGGCGTTTTTCAACTGGATTAGAGTAGCTTCTGAGTAGATTATTATTTTGGTATGAAATCTTTCTTAAGGAAAGGATGTGACAAATTGAGGGAGGGAAAAAAGATTCATTTACAGCCAGATTTATATTTCAATGCTAGCTTTCTACTTCTTTAAAATATTTTGCAGCATTTCCAGAAGCAGATCTTCAGAAGAGCAGGCAACCTGTGTAGTGCACAGCTCTCATTCATTAAAATATGTAGTATGCTTTACTGGATTAGTACTTTCATGAGTTTTAGTGGGACAAAACCTAAGCTGTTCTGTATGTAATCAATCTAGAGGATACCTTTATGCTCTTGAATGAATATGTTATATCCCTAAATCCCAGCTCTAATTATAGATTGTGGGTCCAGATTGAGTTTAAGGAGGACATACTCAAGTTTACAAATGTGTTTATGCAGACACAGGGTGGAGCTGTGACCGCATCATGTCACTTTTTGGTGTATTGTACTACTGGAGGCCTTGAGCCATTCCACCCCCTCTGTGTAGAGATTGATCACAGGCTGGCCAGTGCTTGTGTTCTCTTCTCCACTTCTCAGAAGATGCTGTGTACTACTCAGTTGCCTCATAATCTCCAGAAAGGGGAATGTCAGTGCTCTTCTTACATAGTCACAGTGACTGTGCAGACTGTCCAGTTTCTGGGTACTGTATAAGGCTACAGCCTTTCTGCAAATTGAAATGCAGAGCTCTTTTTCTCATTTAATGTGAAACAGCTCTTCTTGAATTTTGCTTTATTTAAATTATTTAGTCTTGGTATTTAAAAGAAGAACTGAGATGAATCCAGTTAGTTTGCCTTAGTTCCAAGCTGAAGTCATGCAGAAGTGCTACATTTTGTAGTCAAATATGTATGCCAGAAATCATATGAGAGATTTTTAAACTTTTTGATGGACCTGTGGTGAGTGACAAGTTGAAATGAAGCTTGAAACCACATGACTTCAGATTTTACATTTGAGCCACTTCAATACTTAAAGAATGCTGAGAATATGTTGGTTTGGCTGCATTTTCTACCTTTGCTAATAGTAAAATGAACATAAGGACAAGTATTTTTCTTTTGAAGAATGCTAATAGCACTTTATTTGAAATAGTTATTTTACAATTCCTTGAAACAGTTTTCCATGGAGGATTATTAATTACAATCCCCCCACCCCCCATACATAAGGTGGAAGATGCTCTGTTGTTTCACATAGTTGTAGGTGACTGGTTTGTAACACAGATTAACTTTGCTTTTGAAGTAAGGATAGTTCCCAGGCAATGCCTTCTCATGTGTCATTGCAGAAATCAGTATCTTGACTCTGTGTATTTCTGAACTGGGAATTTCTAACTGGAAATATTTAGCTCTTAGTACCTCAGTTCTTCTTGTGTCTGCAGTATTAGTTTCATTAGCTTTACTAGTTTTAGTTGAGACAGTGTGTCGTACTTGTCTCTTTTTCTCCCTAGTTGGATGTGTAACCTACACACGGGTAATTTTAACATAGTAATTTTTTTTAATCATTGCTCATCTGATGAGTTTCTTGTCTGACATGCTAAAAAGCTCTTCTGCCCTCTGTGGAGACACAGAAAGGGAGCACAACAATTATTTATTTTATGTTCTTACATTGGCTTTTAGAAAATAAGACACTACAATGTATTTGAATTACAGTGTTTCTGTTGTTTTGAAGCACAGTAGGCCACATATGGCTAGAATTTGTATTCCTAGGTACTTTGACAGAAATATGATTTCAACCTAGCTTCGATTGTGGCTGGGTTTAATCTTGTGGTCTGTGGGTCATTCACTTCCCCTCACATAACCCCTCAGTTGTAGAGCTAGACTGATGCCAAGAGAAAAATCTTGGAGGTCTCTAAAAATGTGTTTTTGATATGCTATTCTTAATTAGCACAGCTATATTTTTACATTTTCCTAACTTCCTATGGCAGAAACCTTTGTGTTTATAAATATATATATATATATATTTCAAACTACCAGTATGATGTTTACTATCAATATTAAAGTTTACAGTTTTCTTTCATTACCATTCTGTCAATTACCAGTCATGCCTGTTTTGATAGTAATCTTTGTTTCAGACTTTTTAGTGGTTGTCTTTTTCCCTTGTACACCGTGTACTTCACTGGAACATGGAGTATTCCGAGTCACAAGATTTACCAGTTTATTAGGAATTGATTAGCAAACTGTCACTGTTTGATTTAGAAGTTCTGTTTGACATTAGGAATGATGCTGGAGTAAGAAATGTTTTAAAGGCTTTTGAAGATTTATCAGAATGTGCCCCTTCTGTTATAGCTCTCCCTTAAGGAGTGGAGTACGAAAACATGGACTTGAGTATATCAAGAGGTGCTATATTTAGCTATCTTGAATTTTTGTTGTTATGAATTTCTTTGTTTCATATATCCTCACATTATTTAGTTATTCATGTCTACTTTCTCTGGTTTTGTACTGGTTTTTCTAGGATAAGTTGGATATCTGACATTATTGTGGTGGTTTCTCCAGAAAATATTGAAACAATGAAGAGTATCATTGAAAAATATGGCCACAAAAGAGTTACAGTAGTGGAAGGTGGAAGAACTCGTCACCGGTCAATATTCAATGGACTGAAAGTATTTGCAAAGAATGAATTTTCCAGCTGTTTTCTCCAGAAGCCAGAAGTAGTGATTATCCATGATGCTGTGAGGCCTTTTGTTGAAGAAGATATTGTTTCAAAAGTGGTTATGGCTGCTAAAGAACATGGGGTATGTACTATAAAACAATGCAACTCTGTAATGTGGTTTATACTGTAGAGTTTAAAATCATGATTGATAAATAAGGAATTTTCTAGCAATTTTATTAATGTGTGATAGGGTTTTTTTAAGTAGAACAGATTCAGATTCCCTGTCATGCAGAGAGGTCAGGTGGGGGAGGCTGACATTTTTAAATGCTGCAGGTATTATTTGCTACAGGGAATAATTGTTGCCATAGAGACTGTCAGTAAGAGATTGAATCAAACATCAATTTGTTAGTTGAAAGGTAGATTATGTAATGATAGTTTACCTTTTTTTCCATGCAGAATTACCACCTAATGCTAGAACAGTTCTGTTAGTGATTACTAATAATAGCCAAAGAGTGTGTGTACTGCATTGGTTGACTTGCAAACTTTGTGTTTTCATCTCAAACTTATGTGCAAATCCTGAATAAGTGGCAGGAGAGCTGTCTCTGTGTTAGTGCTAAATTGTTCTAGAACCTGTAAGCATTGCAAACTGCTGGAAAACAGGATAAGTGGGAAGCCTGAAGCTGTAGGCTGGATATTCTCTTGTTTAACACTGTATCTGAGGGCTGGGATTACTCACAGAAACCAAAAAGTTTTCTGAGAAAGTGATATATGAAGGGAAAAAGTTGGTAGAAATTGTGTTACCCAAGTAGAAGGTCAGGAGGGGCATGTGCTACAACAAGAGGAACTGTTAGATGGACTGGCTAAGTCAGAGCTGTAAGAAATCACGACTTAGCCACAGGCTTGTTTGCAAAATTTGCTATCTTTAATTTGTTCTTGAATTCTCCGTTAATAAGATAGCATAATCTTTCCCTGGTTGAAGGATGTGGTTTGAGGTAGGAGTCATTAGTGATAGCAGATTGTTTGGGTACTAGAAAATTAGGAAAATGTAACACTGCTTGTCTTTTCCAGAAAATGTGGCAAAAGATAAGCTAATCGGCAGGTGGTTCACAACTTTGACAGTGGAATATTGAGTCTGAAGAATGATCGGTGGTGTTTCCTTAGTGCTCCTACACCTTTTTCTGAAAGTTCATAGTGTGGAAGGGGAATGTATAGCTTGTTAAAATATTTATTATGAAAATCAAATTATGTCAAGTTTCTCAGAATATTAGGTTGCAAATCTAGATTTATTGAGCCTCTTCCTAGTAGGTCTGTAGTTTTGTAAATAGACGTAATAAGATATGACGATAAAACAGAAACTCTGCATTATAGTTTTCAGTGATACAGAGCATAAGTTTCTGGTCATTAAAACTTAAATTCTGTTAGGTCAAAAACCTTGTTAAAATTCTTACTCATATAGCACCAAATAGCATTTCAGAATTGAATCTCTGCCAAAGACTTTAAAATAAATCCTCTTTGTAAATCAGTTTTAAGTGTGATTCTTTGAGAATGGTAGAAGAATGGAGTTAATTGTACTGGTTTTGGGTTGAAATGAGAATAACTTTTCTGGATGTGTTTGTGTTGTCTTTGCATGTTAAGGTATATTATATCTCATTTGAATCTGTGTTTAACTTGTTCATTTTTTTCTTGAAAGTTTTGTGATTTGTCTGAAATGTTGTGGTGATCATTTGCTCTTTGGTGGTTTTCTGTGTTGGCTTAGACCCACTGAATTCAGTGAGGCTGGGCCATCAGAGAAATGTGAGTCTAAGACCTGGGTGCTATTGATGTTGCTCGACAAAGTACTTCAATTAAGGAATGTGAGAAGAATTTAATTTTATGTAACAAATTGGAAAATCACCTTCCCAGAGACAAGTAGCTGTCTCCACTTGAGAACTACAGAATTCTGAAGAACTAAATGGAAAGCTATGATTTTCTCAAAAGTGGTATGCATGGTTTTGAATATCAGAAAAAAATTGATCGAGAGCAGCTATCATGTTCAGTTCTTCCTATGGTCAAATTCTTTGCATATCTGAAAGGATGTCAGTTCTCCAATCTTTCAGTACAAAAAGTAATTACTTCCTCTTGCATTATGTAGAAAGGTACAAAACCTGGCAGAAACATCATATTAAATGACTTGTGCTAATATAGGGGTAATGCTGTATTGTTATGTCTGCATACCATATAGATAGCATAATTATGAGAAGCTTTAATGTTCTTTAAAATGGCAATTGATCAAGTAAGTTATTTCACTTCTAGCTGCCAATTGTCAGAGAAGTAAACTGCTTTATTACACTTACTAATCAGTTTGTTATTTGCCTGTGGGAATAAAAATGTGTACCTTAAACAGAACTAATAAATTATGCCTTAAACCCCCAAACAACTCCTTGATTATGTCTAAATATTACTTTGTAACCAATTAAATTTCATTTATGTTTTTGGGGATAATTTTGCAATTAAAATTATATGTTTCTAGAAACAAATTCTTTACAGCTAGTAAAAGTTGGGAAAAGTGGAAGCTTCAGAAGGCATCAGTCCAAAGCTTCTAGCAATATCTCATTGCCAACATTGCATTTTAAATAACATAACTAAACTGAAAAATGCTTACATGAAAAAGAAATCAGAAAGGTGGGGGGGAACTTGCCAGTTCTGCTATTGAAAGTTTACAAAAAAAAGGCACATCCAAAGACTTTTTTTTTCTCTGGTTAGCATAAACTAGATTTGAAAATAGAGTATGTTATGTTGAAAGGACTAAGTCAAAATGGCATTCTTAAAAGCTGATTTTTGGAAGCTAACATCATTACTTTATTCTGAGCTTTAGCATGGACCTGAGCAAAGCTTACATGCCAATGGAGCTGTACAGTGCTACTCAGTCTCATTGACTCTACTCACAAAGGCAGTCAGTCAAAATAATACCGCAGACAGAAAACACCATGTGTTGTGCTCAGTCTGTTGCTCTCGTGCTGCCATTATCACTCTTACTGTAGTGGAAGGCTGGAGCAGAAAACATGGACCCCTGTGGATCCTGTTCTTTCACCCACTTATTTTGCTATATATGACTGCTGAGTTACATTAGCAAAACTTGGCAGGTGTCAAACTAAAACCTACCTCTTTTTGTCCATTGATGGTAAAGGAAAACTTGGATGGATAAATAAGATGATCTGGTGTGGTGTGCTTGAATGGGGACAGAATGTGTCGGAGTGGTTCTGCCCCCCTTTCTTTGCACTTTTTCTCTTGGAGCAATTATCTTTTTCTTATCTCCTCTGGTTTTGCCATATATAGAATATTTAACACATGGTCTTTGTCCTCTTTGTTATATTCAAAGACTGATTTTAGCCAGCTGCAAAGGCTGCATCAGTGACAAGACTGTTTTTGATTCATATTTATACACTATTATCTGAAGTTATCCTCTGCCTGTGTTCTGCTTTCATTGTATGCTTGGTGCTTTTGGGGGCTCTAACTGTCCTGTCAAACCCCTGAGCAAAAACAGAATCAGGAACTGATGACATGTTACTATTACCATCTTGACATGAATGGAATGAGTTTTGTAATTTAGGAGAGTGACTAATGTCAATGTAAAAATAATTATTAATGAATTGTAGGGGTGCTATTCATCAATTGAGAATAAAATAGCATTTTAACACTTAGGTGCTCTTAGCCTACTCAGGCACATGGAGGACAGGGAGGGGAGTAGAGAGCACCATTATGGCTTCACCAAGGGCAAGTCCTGCCCAACCAACCTAGTGGCCTTCTATGATGGAGGGACTGCATCAGTGGAACAAGGAAGAGCTATGGATGTTGCCTCTCTGGCCTTTCCTAAGGCCTTTGACACAGTCGTCCACAATCTCCTCTCTAAAGTGGAGAAAGAAGGATTTGATGGGTGGACTGTTCAGTGGAGGAGGAATTGGTTGGATGGCTGTGTCTAGAGGGTGATGGTTAACACCTCAATATCCAGCTGGAGATCAGTGACAAGTGATGTCCCTCAGGCATCTGTACTGGGACCAATACTCTTTTAATACCTTCATCATTGGCACAGACTCATTGGGATCAGGTGCACCCTGAGCAAATATAAACCTGAGGGGTGAATGCCATGCAGAGGGACCTGGACAAGCTCAAGCGGTCCTGTATGAACACTGAGGTTCAACATGGCCAAGTGCAAGCTCCTGCAGCTTGACTGGAGCAATTCCTAGTATCAATAAAGGCCAAGGGATGAAAGGACTGAGAGAAAGCTTCAGAAAATGACTTGGGGTACTCGTGTATGAAAAGCTGGTCATGAGCTGACCAGCTGTCAGTATGCACTTACATTCAGAAAGCCAGCTGTGTTCTGGGTCAGGAGAGGTGTGGCCAGCAAGTCCAGGGAGATGTTTATGTCCCTCTACTTTTGTGAGAACCCACCTGGAGTACTGCATCCAGCACTGGGGCCTTCAGCACAAGAAAGATGTGGACCTATTGGAGTAGGTCCAGCAGAGGGCCACAGAAATGATCAGATGGATTGAACATCTCCTACCACAAAAGGCTGAGAGAATTAGGGTTGATTAGCCTGGACAAGAGAGCTCCAGAGAGACCTTATTGTGGCCTCTCAGTACTTGAAGGGGGCTTATATTAAAGATGGGGACAAATGTTTTAGCAGGGTCTGTTGAAATGGGAAAAGTGGTAATGATTTTAAACTAGAAAAGAGTAGATCCAGACTAGAGACAAATATTTTTTTACAGTGGGGGTGGTGAAACACAGGAAGAGTTTTCCCAAAGAGATGATGCATGCCGCATCCCTTGAAACAGGCAAGGGCTGATTGAACAAGGCTCTGAGCAACCTGATCTCACTCAGAGTTTAAGATCATTGCAGCAGGGTTGGACTATGTGACCCCTAAAGATCCCTTGCAACCCAAACTGTTCTGTGATTCTACATTATTGTAAAGATCTGAATCTCCTTAGTAGCCCTGAATGTGTGAAGAAATGAAGTGTGGTTTTGCTGTTGTACAAAAAACAGTCGTACAATGCATTTTTCCTTTTCAATGGATAACTATCGAAAGCATAGTGATGTTTCCATAGCTTATGGCATTTTTGGTCCCATAGAAATTAAAACCTTCTCAGCCAAGTTGTTAATAGTTTTCTGTGTCGAATGGAAAACTAATGCATTGTTAGTAAATACTTGTAGTCTTAGTCCTAACAAGATGTAATGTTTGATGGTGGGAGGGCATTGGTAAGGGGAAAAACAGCTCTGTCATTTCCCAGTCTTGATTTAGGTGATTCACTGCATTTATTATGAAGGATGCAACTCGGCCAACTGAAATACATAAAGCGTAGACAGAAGCTTAAATTATAATCTCCCTTTTTTCTTTGCAACATTTGTGTGTTCTACTAACAGTACCAGCCTAGTACTTACACAACTAGTATTTTTAAAAGGTGGCTTTATCCACCACTTCTTAGGTTCTGGAAGTCTACACACATTAATTTTTACCTTCCTTTTTTTTTTTTTTTTTTTAAGATAAGGTTAGTTTGTCATGACAATAAATTCTGAGCATAGTTTCCTGTACTTAAGTGGTTGTTGAGGTAATTTTTATGTAATGTCTATTAAATGTATCTCCTTTAAACTTAGACAAATGACATATATGGTACTGCTGTTGTTTTGAGGCTAGTTAAAATGTATATGCTTTATCTGAGAAAACAATATTACATTTGGGAAATGAAGCAGCCTTTAGCAAAGATGTGTCTATTTAGCACTTAGATTTCTCCTTCCTGCAGCAGATAAAATGTTTAAAGAATAGTTCCTGAAATAAGGGAAATCTTATCTTGTCCAGAATGTGTGAGAAGCTGAATAAAGGCCTTGGATCATTCTAGCAACTCCTACATGGCAAGATCTGGAAGAGGTCCTTAGCCATACCTCTCTGACTAAGGATTCGGCATGTAAATGTTACCCCTTTTCACCAAATACTGCACTGAAAAGAAAGATTATCTGAGTTTTCAAGTAGAAATGTTCCCATCTGCATTTTGGCAGAGTTTGTGATCTGAGTGGTTGTGGCAAGGACAACACCAGCCCTGCAGGTTAGGTGAAGCTTCTGAAAGCCAACTTGGCCTGTTTCATGTGCTGTAATAGTTTGCTGGACTGGTTCTGTGCTTATCCTCCTGTTTCCAAGAAGTAAGTGGGCTGTAGTACAAGAAGAACTAAAACTGCCTTGAGGAGCCTTGGGGCATGTAGGAGAGAACTGGTAAGGTATCAAATCCACACATACATGTATTAAAGTCACTCTTTGAGCCAAACTGACATGGTGAGGTGTAATGATCCATTTTACAAGGTCCTTGATAACAGAAGGTGTTAGATGAGGCCTATATAAAGAGGTGACTTGAAATTTTGAATTGATTGGGCTGTAAGGGAAAGAAACTTGAGTCTAAAGGTTCCTGCAAGGAGAGGTACAAGCAGTTCTGAGAGAAGCAGCTGAGCAAATTCATGAGGCAAAGACATTTGATAAGCGAGTGCAGAGTTGCTTAGGGCACTCCATGACCACAAACTTTAGTGCCTGTGGGGTTTGGTTGCTCAGGATTGTATGCGTGGGAAAGAGTTATTAATTAAACATTGCAGTTTTGCATTTGGTTGATTAAATTGTGCAAGAGTCTTCCTACAACACATTGAGATTTTTTTTTCTTCTCATAAAATGATGCAAATCATGTGTTTAATGATATGCAGTAGATCAGTAGCCTTCAAATCATGATGTTGATTTTGTAATGATGCACGCTGTCTGAAGGTAAAATATTCTTCTTAAAGTATAAACTACTTAAAAACAATTTTAACTCCTGTGGCAGTTGCATCAAGATTTCTGCTCCACTGAATACAAGTGCTAACTCATCCTTATACTGATTTGCTGTCATATGCAAAATCCTTAGTGGCAGTGTGCATGCTCATTGATAGCTTTTTGCAATGTGAATCAGTATTTGAGGTATGAAAGATGTCTTGCTGACTGTAAGTTGTGCTTCATTACTTGCTAATGCAAGGTAATACTGTGCAGTCAAAGTAGAATAAACATTCTTGTTAATTTTAGTAGCAAAAATTATTGGTTTTGTGTTTCATTAATTTTTAGAGAAGATGTTTTCTTTAAATTTTGCCACCTAGATTTGAGTATAGCACGAGTTAGAACAAGAAAGTGATTGTAACTCATCTTAGTGTCAGTCATATTGAATGAAAGCCACTACATAAAGCTGTAAGTATGCTTTAAAACGCTTCAAAAAAGGTAGAAAATTGATGGTGGGATACTGGCCATGTGATTTGCTTTGAAATATTTGGATTGCTTAGACCAAATTATACATCTTATAGAATCCATCATAATTGTGTATAATGTACAACTATTGCTGACAACTGAAAAGAATAAATAGGTCACAAGAAAGTCTTGAAGCTTTGCACCAGCATGTGGTGTTCTTTAGGTGGGGGATGCCATGTGTGGTCTGTATCATATACTTAATACAGATCTTTAGTAATGTTATACAGACTCTATACCAAACTTTAAAATAAATTTTTAAATATATCTAGAAGAAAAAACAACCCTTATTAAATGAGAGTATGTTGTTAAACATTTCCAGTTATTGTACTGTGATGAAAAAAATAGTTAAATATGTTGACTAAAGTAGTAAAACCTTTTTTGGCTAATAATAAGACAAAATATATTTTATGTAATGTACTGTACTATTGTATGTATGGAAAACACTAACTTCCTTGACCATTTTTGAATTCTCACAAGGAAAGCACAGATAAAGAATGCACTAGAAGAAATGCTGTATAATTTGTATGACGCGTGAAAAATGTATATATTGATTTAATACTGGTAACTTTTGTAATTTTATGCTTTGTTGTTTTAAAAATTTATATCAGCAATTCATGATACAAGAGCAACTTAAATGGCATTCTTACAACTTACTTTCAGCTGGCTTTTTTTTAAAAAATCAAATTTTAATATGAAATCACATGTTCACATAAATATTGTGTCACATAAATATTGCAGTACCACTGTTTTCTTTTTCTTAGTGCATATGTACATGGGTTTGCTTCTTTTCCACTTATGGTATGTTTTTGAGCTTGTTTTCAGTGCTATGTGTGGAAAAATTGCGGCCTGTGATACACTTAGTTCTGCTTCTTTCCTCTGCTTTAAACATCTATGTATTTTTTTCTATTTATGTATTCCTATTGCTCTGTCTTTTTGAGGGGAATCTGTTCTATTTTCTCTGAGAAATCTTATTTGTTCCAGAGAATAACATTTAGAATTTAGCATGTGGCTGATAAGACCAAAACAGTATTACTGATGCTTAGAAGTAAATGCTTTAAATACAAAAGAACAGAAATTATGTAAAGTACAAAAGAACATGTGAGATCTTAATTTTTGAACTACAGTTACTGTTATCTTCCTTAGTTTGCTTTAGCTAACTGGAGCTCTGACATGTCTTGATGTACATGTGCTATCCCCAGTTACTCAGATAGGATATTCTGATAAAGGTGACCTCATTAGAAGAAATGTTTTCTTTTTCTTAAACAGTGTCATAAATATACATTACATTTGTTTAAGGCATCCTGTGTCTTTGAAGTCATTTCAATGTACAACATAGTGTCAGCTCATTAACATTGGATCAAAGTGTATATTAAATTTCTGATTAAACATCCCCTCTCTTTCAGCTAGGAATAAACACAATTATAACTTCTTCCTTCCTGGTGTTGGTTTAAGATTAACATGTGCCCAATTTTAGTGAGTTTGACTGTTGCTTCTAGCCAGCTGGGTAAACAGACTTTAAGGAAATTAGGTGAAGGTTAGCATACAAGCCTTTTTTTCAGTGTTCAAAACTCCTTACATATGTTCTAATTAACCTTCTTTTTGTCTAGCTGATGATTTGGTTTAGTATCTGTGTAAGACTAGGCTTGTTTAACATTTCAACCAGTTCTGTCCTTGGGCAATTAAAAGCTACCAGTGCAAATATGTGAAGATAGCTGAAATTGCGCTGGCTGGTGATACGGCCTACATAAAAGAAATTTTAGTGCTCACTAATGAGAGTCAAACATGCCATAGCCATAAGGATTATGATTTTGGTTTTTGGTTTTCTTTTTCCCAACAAAATTCAAAATAAGATAATTTAAGAATTATTCTTTTTGTTAAAGAATATACAGGCAGAAGATACCCTTGTAGAAAGAAGGTAATCCTTTTCCTTCAGGCTTAATTTCTAAAGGATGCACAGCCCAGGTTGCAGATTGTGCTTGTTTGTCAGTAGAAGGAATAGGTAGAAGGACTCCTGACCCCACCACAGCACAGTCACATACGTTGTGTCTGTGCTACATGGGAGAGCCTGGGTGTGAGTGTGGGTGAAAGTATGTTCTGCCCTGGCCTCAAATTTATGTTTCTGCATCTAATGAGAGTACCTCTACCTTTATTGTGGTGCCCTGCTCTTTACTGAGTCATCTTGCTTGTTCTGTAGTACTGACTGACTCCATGCTGTATCTGGTCCCTAAGAGAAGTGTGCAGCTGGTTTGGGGAATCTTTTGGACACGACATTTACAGAATGAGTTATGAGGGCAGATGGTGACAGGTTTGAGTTGAAACCATGCAGCCAAACTGCTGCCTTGCCTTGCTATCGAGAAAGTAGGTGGGTTCTGGGTGCAGAATGAGGTTATGAACTCTGAGGCTTGTATTAGTTCAGTTTGGAAGCTTGGCTAGTTTGGGCTTGAAGAAATGTTCACACCTAAGTTTGGAAAACTTTGCTCACATAGTTGAATTGTTTTCAACTGCATTTCTGTAGAGGAGTGGTGGCTTATGGTTTGTGTCATGACTTTGTTTCTGCCTCCATCTTGTCCATTGAAATAGAGTTGTTTTGCTAGGATTTCTGTAGATTGGAGGAGGAAATGCCCTAAATCTTCCATCTCTGCACTGGAGTAATAAAAATTCTCATAGATTAAGACTTTTGGTTATAGAAAGAAAAAAAGGTAGCCCTAGATAAGAGCTGGATACAAATACAGAAAATGAAAAGCAGAAAAAAGAAACATAAGAAGATAGAGTTAAGATATGGTATTTTAATGCTATACCTTAAATGTGCATTAGACGTAATTCTCTAATTGCTTTATTTTACAAAAATGGTTGTATGCCTTTGTTTTATTAGACATAGAAGAAATCTGAAAAGAACATCCTCTTAAATATGTGAAATATTTTAATCTTATAATTAAGTTTTTGAATTTTGCTTTGAAGGTTCTGTTGGATAAATTTGAAATAAGAAGTCTTTCAGAAGAGACAGTTCTTCTAATTTAAATGGTAATTACTGAGTGTGGCTGAAGTATGTTGATTACTGTAGATACAAATAGTTTGAATGCAAATATGTGAATAGAAATGCAGGTTTCTACCTGTTTAATGCATCAGAGATACTGTGTTTATTTCTGTATTTTTTTCATATTGTAGATGGCTGTGAATGCCCTTCCTGGAAAGTAGTTTGATCTGCGTAAAAGAATACTTTCCCTGTAGTAACATGTGGAAACAGTTTGATGGAACAAAATGAGAAGAAATTAATCATAGTTATTCTGAGCTTCTTTTGCTGGTTCATGGCCAAGCCTAATTTAGACTGAAATCCTTATGAGATGATAGTGTTTGGAAGCATATAAATAGTCTTTCACCCAACAAAAACCATTCCAGGACATATTTGTAAACTGTTAGATACCTAGCTTGTCTAAATTAACATTGATTGTTATTGTTATGTAGTTCACCAGTGTCCTAATGCAATCCTTGTCTTCATCGAAAGGCGAGATAAAATTGCTTGTGTGTTTACCAAGTTCACAATTATAAAACTGACTTTAATGGAGTTCCAAGATGGATATAGTTGTCCTACTAAGTGTGACAAGCCCCACCATCTGCAGCATACAGTTTCAAAGAAGTTAGCTGCTTTGAAATTATGAAAATGTTTTTCTAATGTACTTCTATTTTCAGTGTATACATGCAAGCCAAGTTTATTTTTTCTAAGGCAGGTTGGCTAAATTATTTGTGAATCTTCCTTCAGTTCCATTTCACTTGTCAGAGTTGAAAACAACTCTGAATAAAGAATTAAAATTTATAAATATGAATATTGAGAAAACGTAAAAGTTTAAGAATAGGAACATTCTTTTAAACTTAGTACTCAAAGGCTTGCTTTTCTATGTCTCATATCAGGTCTATTCCTAAGTAATATTAAAACATTGAATTGTTGCTTGGGATGATGAAAATATTAAATAAATAAGACATAAAATATGCACTTACTTAGTGCTACTAGACATCTGAGAAGATAGCATAGGGAAAATGAATTTCAGGGGAGACAGAGGCTATGAATGGAGAAGAACAGTATTGTTGGTGTAATTAAAAAGTAGAAAAGAATTCATATTAGAGAGATGGAAGGCTTTGCTCATTTATGAACAGACTCTGTAAAGTTTTAGGCTGTCATTCCAACTCACTATAAGTTGAGGGTTCCAGACTGGCTGTGTGAGTGGACATTGTGGGTCACCGTTAGTATTTGGGGCTTACTGGGGACAAAGTAAGTATGCCAAAGACATAGCATACTTCTTTTTTAGTATGCCAGCCTGGAGGATCTGTGGTTGTCTGAGCTTGTTGCCACACTGTTCTAAAACAAAAGGAATTGTAGTTCTGACATTTTTTTTGTAAGGATTTTGTGCCACTACAACTTTTTTTCTTCGTAGTCCATGTCATTCAACTTGTTGAACTTTGCAGCTATTTAGCATTGTTCTGTTTCAACATTGGCTATCCAAAATGACCAGATCAGTGTTGTGGTTGTTTTGGTTTTCATGCTCTTTTGGAGCTTTTGGCTCTTTGATAACTTGCTCTTGGTGTGTTGTGCTGTAGGTGGGGAGTGTTGGTCTTGGGTGAATGTTGCACTGTGTTTTGGGTATCTGTGAGCTGGATAATTTGTTGCTTGTGATAAAAGCTCCATCACCCTCCCTAATCCTTATGAAAATTTTAATGGGTTCTCTTTGGATTCTGTAACCTAATATTACCTTCTTCTAAATAAAATGAGGATTTTAATTATTTATGAATATTCGGTAAAAGTAAGCTATGCTGTGTTATGTTAGCCAAGTTGTTACATTGTGTGTCGGCTTCTGTGTTCTAAAAATTCCATTTTGTAATAAAAGATGTCATTAGTACTTTTTCGAATCAGTGGTCTTTGAACTGATTGTGTTGTCTGATCTTAAATTACACCCTGGTTATGGATTCACTGAATATACACATATAAACAATTTCTTGTTAGAGTGGAAGTATGATAAACTGAGAACAATATGTTACTATTTAGTGAAAAGGTGGGTTAATACACCTTGGATCCACTGGAAATACTTGTGATGCCTTGTTATACTGACCTTCCTCATGCACTTCTTTCTCCACCTTTTTTTCAGTCACCATTGAATCTTTAATTCTTGGATGCATGTTGTGGTCTAGGCACTTATACAAAAAAATGAACACAAGACTGAGAACCTTTCTGTAAATATTTTTGATTTGTGCAGTTTAAAATAGGTCATAAAAGACACCTGTTGTTTCTAAAAGCATCTGGAAGTGGGTTCAGTTTCACCAGATCAAGGGATGAACTTTCTTCTGAGTGACAGGAGTCTGTCACTTCCCCTGAAGTTGATAGAATTCTGCATTATTAGGACATTTTAGCATTGTTTTAAGGAAGTCATAGATTAGAAGGATGTTTTTTTCTTCCAATATTTTGTCTGCAAAAGAAAATTAACCAGTTAGTGATATTTATTTCAATGTCTGTTATGCTATGAAGGAATATTTTAAGAGCTTATCCACTCATATTTAGATACTTCAACTGATTTGTTTAACAAAATATGCAAAAATGGGGGAAAGAAATGCATTTCCTGGAAATGCAAGGTTATTGCTTGACTGTGTTTGAAGTAGAGTGGCTTAAAGGCCGTAAAGTGGACATTTAAAGAAATTCAGTTTAACTATCTGTTAAGTATCCACTTCACATTCAAGAAGGGTGCATGATGCATTTTCTGTATGATTTTGAAAGCAAACCTACTTGAGGTCTGACTCAAAGTTACTAGAAATTGGAAGACAAATACTCTGAGTAGGGAAATGTCAGTATAAGACTCAGGTACTTGCTTTAGACTCACAGGATTTGTATTTTGTTCTATGGTAATTTAAACTGCAAAAAAGATTTTTAGAACTACAGTGACATTGGTAAGTACTTATAATTTTAAATGAGGACATGTTTTCTTTGTTTTATTCATTTTTAAGTTCATGTCTGAACCTCGCCTGAGAGCCAGGCCAAATAGTTGTGCGTTCCTGACATAAAGAGCAAGTCAATGCTTCTCAAATTAGAACAAATAAAATTCAAATACCCGAGACTCAGTATATACTCTCATTTACTAATATGGGAATAATTTTTTGTTACTGATTTATAAGGACAAAAACCAAGACAGAAATTCCTTGCAAAGATTAAAATGCTCGCTGTTGTAACTGAATAGATGTGGACTAGCTGAATGATTGTGTTGTTCACTTCCACCCCACAATTATCAGGGACAAAAGTCCCCTTAGCTACAATATTGCCTTATTGTATTATTGTCCCTACTGTGCCTTAAATATTAAGTTTCTGAGCTTAAAAATGTAGTCTGTAGCCCTGTCTTAAATTTCTAAATTTCCCATTCAGTTTGTTGCAAGGCTGCTAGGTGGAATTCAGAAAGGCTTTGTGCTTTTCAGAGTATGGGGGGAGGTTTGTGCTAACCAGAAGAAGTACTGCAGAATGAACCATACATCTTAAAAGTGTGCCCCTCTTTGGCTTGTGTTTAAGACAAAACTCACAGCTCAGTTATTTTGATTTTACATGCCTAATATTATGCCTAGACCATGAATGAAGATACAATGAGCCAGTTTTGGAAGCAGAAGCACGTGTGGTGAGATCTGTGTAAGCCAGCTGGGTTTGGCAACTCTGTTGGCTTATACCAGCTCGGGGATGTTGTCAGCAGTATTGCAGATGCAAGGTTTCCTGTGTTTGGGACTCAGTTGTGCCATCTGAAAACAGTTCAGGGCTACAGGCCAGTATTTTCCCTTGCTTGGTCCCAATTTCACGCAGTCTGAAAGTGGCCTTAGGAATTAGTGTAGTCTGTGTATCACTGAGGTGGTAAATGCAGCCCTGTGTTGGGTCACATCATCTGGTTGAGGGAGCCTCTCTGTGTTTGTGAGACAGAGAAAGGTCCTGTGGGAAGGTGAGCCAGTAGTGAGCAAAACAGGCAATTGGTTTCTGTGTCTTGTCTCAGGGTTTTAAGGTATTGGCTCAGTGCTGCACCTTCGCAAGTATGCTCAAGCTCAGCTTTTGGGGCTTTTGGACTGCAACTCTTTATTGTATGAAGGTTTTCTGAGCAGTTGAAACTCCTTGGCTTTACTAAGTACCAGAGCTCTCCATTCTGCTTTCAGTCACAGTCTGAGTTGTCCTTTTCTGAAATAAAAGCTGGGGCTTTCTTTTGAAATCAAATGACTGATTATTATCCTGTTTCTGCGTACCCAGAATTTCTCTCCTCTGCATGATCAGAAGCCAGCTATGAATCTTATTATTTGTATTAAATTTCATGTTTTCAATCAGTGTCAGGTATAGTTTGAGTGGACCTGCTGCAGAAAAAAATGTCATTGTGCCCAACTTGTGATTTTTTTATTGAAGTGGCAGGAAGAGAGGGGAAAAACTCAGCCTGCCACGCTGGACTCAGTTATGGGTATTGTAAAAGAAAACTGTAGCTGTTTGAAAAATGCACTTGTTAAATGTTAAGTGCTGTGAAGCTTTCAATTACTTGAGAAGTTAATTGCAGAGTTTAAAAAAATGTTGCATTTGGATTTAGTAGAAATTAGGTCTTTCTGAATTGTTTGGAAGAGCTAGGCCTCAGCAGAGCAGGAGTTGTGGTTCAGTATTGTCACAAAGATACCAATACAGATACTCATAATTTTTTATTGTGCAATAAACCAGATGGCAAGAAAACAATGTGTTTCAGAGTTCTTTTAAGAGCATAATTCTGAGTATTCAATTTTATTTAGAATTGCATTTTGGTTTTTTGTTCCTCAGAGTGCATGTTTCACTTGTGAGATTTGGTTACGCAAGTCACATTGTATTCCTCCAGCCTGTTTTATGCTGAAAATGTAATATGACAGGATTGTTAAAAACTGTAATAAAATATTGGATCGGCCTAAGGAATCCTCTTTTGCTAAATGGCTTTCTGGAATGGTAACTGTTTCAGAAAAAAAATTTCAAATATATAGCTAATTACAGAAAAACTGTGGGTAGCATGCTGCTCTCTCTCTTTTCCCATGACCTTCTAATTTTGTAATTTCGTGTGTGTGTGTGACCAATTAAAATATGACAGCAGAGCAAAATAACATAGTCCAAATGCCCAGCAGCTGGGATATAGATGTAATAATCCATGTCCTTGAATCATAGGAAATAAAGAGGGGACAAATTGTAGATAATTTGGTCTCTCTACTTCTACTATGCACAGCTTTTGCTCTAAGTACATCTCTTAAATTTACACCTCATTTAATACACTGAAATATTACTAAAATTATAGTAGTGTTTAGTTTTCTCAGTTTGTCTTTTCTATTACAGAAATAAAACTGATCCTGCCTAGAACAGAAAGGTGGCCTAGATGACCTCTTGAGATTCTTTATGAACAGTTCTTATGTGATTGCATAATTTTTACTGATATTTCTGTGCCGCATTTGGCCTTTGGATGATAGTGTTTTGCTCCATGTAGTTTTTATATAAGTATCTCTTTCTATGTATTAGGAAGAAAGAGTGCTTTTCTGATTTTGAGAAAGTAGTTCAGATCTTTCTCTTGTCGCATGAATCTTTTGAATCTTTCCTTCACCCTGCCCTGGTTGATCATGCAGGTCAGAACTGTTTGGGCATGAGAAATTGGTTCAAATCTCTGTATTCATTCTGTAAAAGAATGAACCAAGAAACTGTAGTTTAGAGCTTGTAAAGTTTTCAAATCGTTGACTGCATTCACCTTTGTTTTATTGTTTAGTAGTGTAAAAGGGGGAGGCAAGAGAGCTTGTTCTTTCTCTTCTGAGAGGGCAAAACCTTTTTTGCCTTCTTCTGACATTTTATGATTATCTGAGGTCAGAAATCTTCTAAGAATGGACAAGACTCACGTATTAGGGCAGGATTTACCAACAGAGATAAGTAAAATCAATAATAGAAGTACTCATATGTGATAAGGGACCTATTTTTTATTCTGTGTCAAAATTCACTAAACCTCAGAAAATCTGTGGCTGTAGTAAAAAGCGTCAGAATTCACCACGGGGAATGATTTTCTAGGTATACTGATTTAAGATGTTGGATAATTCCACGTCTTGAAACAGCATCAATTATTCTTTTTTCAGTATTCTTAAAAATTGCTAATAAGCAGTATAGTGTGAAGATGCTGTTCTCAGTGGTTAACCTTGATGGGGAGCATACTTTCTGCCCTGTGACTTGGTCACAGTGTTCTGTGTTTTGCCATTTCATTCTTTTCTTCATTATTGTATGGACCACTCTTGTTGTCTTGAGCTACATTCTTGTCTTAAGCTACATTCAAAGCACGTGAGCATTTGATAAAGTTACTGATGAAGTGTGGGTAACTTTCTGGTATCAAAATGCATAAAACCATGTAGGACAGTTCTGTTTCAGAGATGCCACAGATCTCTAATACTATATATTGATGAAAAGATCAAAGGTATATGTTTAATTGGTTTCAAACCTAAGCAAAACTAAAACTGAAATATAAAGATTTAGTTATCTGTTCTGCAGCACAGTGCTGCTGGATATTGAGTACTTTCAGATGTAAACACTGTGTTCCCTCTGATTTCACTGGTAAATGTGGTTACTTGGTATTTCTCAGGGTGAATTCAACACAGAGAAACAAGCTCAATTTTCTGAAACTTTTCTTGTAGCTTAGTTCTGATCAGTTTAGATCTGCTTAGATCAAGTTGAGATCTGTGAAAGCAATAGATGGTGTGGATTGTCAAGACATCTCAGGTGTGTCTGCTGCTGTTTACTATCTGAATAGGCCTAGAACTATTCACATAAACAGCCTTAATGTATAGAGAAGAAAGTCTGAAGAATTAACATCTCAGATCTGTACATGTATTTGCAGTAGATGTTTATGAAGGACTTAAGATTCTTTTTATTTTTTCTTTTTTGGTAAATTGTCCCTCAATGTGTTCTTATGCAGTCTTCCATTGCTACATTAATCTTGAAAGCTCATACAGACTAAGTAGTATGACTTACAGATTACGAGAAATAGAAAAGATAAAGAAAGGGAAAAAAAATTGTCAAGCTTTTTTGACTAAAGCTATGTGATGTAAGTTAATATTAATAACATTTAAGTCTTTCGTTGTGTTTTATTCCACAGGCAGCAGGAGCAATCCGTCCTTTAGTTTCTACTGTTATTGCCTCTGCTGCTGATGGCTGCTTAGACCACTCACTGGAACGTGCCAGGTACAGAGCAAGTGAAATGCCTCAGGCTTTCTTGTTTGATACAATCTATGAAGCATACCAACAGGTAAGACATTGACACTTTCTAAGACCTTTTTTTCCATTTATTGCAGTTAAAAAAAAAAAAGGTAACTTTATTTCTCTTCTTTCAAGAACAGAGCTTCAGCATCTATTTCAGATCACATCAAACTGTATGCATATTACTTCTGAGTCTTTTAAAAAAGCCGTATCATTCTAATCTACTAAAATTTTTGATTAGTTAGCTGTCAAATACAAGAGGGGGTGATGGGTCTAAATAGCTGGAAAGACAGATTTGCATATATTTTTATTGTGCATTAAATAGATTAGTTAAATGAGTGGGTTTATATGTTTAAAGTTAGGTGTCTGTACAAAGTATGTGTTGTTGACTGAGATTACCAAAGTATTTTGGATGCAGTGTAATAATGACATTTTATAGTAATTTAGTAGGATACAGGCTGTTCTAAAATACTAAGATAATATAACTTGATACATCTAGGTAAATGTTTATTTTTTTTCTTGTTGCATGTGTATTATACATACCTTGATTAGTGGCTGAAAATAATGTTTAGTTAGTCTTGCTTACTGTTGTAATTTTTCATTTTTTCCTAATACGTTGCTTTGACATTAACTTTATTCAGGAAAATTAAAGTGGTGGGTAGTGTATTAAACCCTGACTCTTTTGCCTTAATTTGCCCTGAAGACTGCTTTCATTTGCCCCACCCTGCATTCACAGTTTACTGGAAACATTCCAGCCTTTGGTCTCAACATTTTACTTCCTTTTCATTCATCACCCTGTGGAAATTGCCTGTCCTCCAGGTATCTTCCAGACTGACTGGAAGCAGAGCATTTCTTCATTTGTCACTTGGAAAGAATTATTTTTCATGTTAATGCTGACAGTCATGCTTCCCATCAGTCTTTCAATTCTAAACAAGCCCAAGTTTGGTACTCACTTTCAGAGAGTACAAAGCTTAGAAGTCACTAACAGAAAAATGTGAGGACAGGCAATGAAGAAGCTGTTACTTATTGTTCAGTAATTGTTTTCCTTAGAAATGTTGGCACAAATTCCATGTCATAGCCTTTATGCTTGATACTTGAAGATATTGGTTGCTGAAAATGACGGACTATCCAAAATGAAGATCTGGCTTCAAAATTACTGGACTGGCTTCAACCTTTTTGCTTCTGATAGGAAGCAGGGCGGTGTTCTCAGTATATGACACACAGCTGATACTTCTGATGTTCTACCTTGAATGTAGTGGGTATACTCATAAGAAATGCAGCCTCTATGTGCATAACAACACATCTCAAGAGACAACTGCTACTGTTGGTTATACAGCTCTTTTTGATGTGTGCATCTTTTGGCAAATTGCATGTTTATGTGCAATTTCTTGCAGCCACCTTCCCCCCCATCCCCCAAACAACCCAGTATTTTTTCTACCGTGTTTGCTTCTAATTTGCAAATATGGTAGAGCTGGTAAATACATAAAAAGCTCTTGCCCTAAATGCCTCACTCAAAAGACAACTATATTTGCAGTTCCTATGCTCCTCTGAATAGCGTTTTTTTTCTCACATATGCATTCCATCAGTCTTCTTTTTTGTACCCCTGCTCTTTCAAGAACAAGCCACCAAAGTTGTTAGAAGCAACCAAGGCTATGGTTTCTTGTCCCCAGTTCCCTTTGCTTTGGTTAAATTCTGGCCATTTAGATGCTCTGTGCCTTGGACCCTTGGGAAGTGTAATACTTCACTAAAATCTCTCAACTCATATTGTTTCCTAATTATTTATGTTTCAATGGTGTCTAGCTGTCCAAGTCAAGGATTAAGACCCTATTGTTCTGGGAACTGTACAAACAAATAAAAAAAGACAGATAATCGTTGTCCTGAAAAACCTAGTCAAGCTACTGTAGGACAGATTTTTGTAGGAATGGATGCAGCTTATGATGCTTCCTAAATATTAATGTATCCATAATCATTTCCCACAACCTGGTGGAGGTAAATATCATTGTACAGATGAACAAAGAATAGAAAATAATTTTGTTACTCATGTTGCAAGTCATTCACGAAGCTGGGAATGGAATTTCTTTCGGCTGACTCTGCATGGGATCATGGTCCCATGCCTGTGTATTTTATACAGTTGTGACCTTTATGCAACAACAGTGTGGGGGAAAACAACAGTCAATGCATTCCTTGGAAAGAAACTGTCCATTTGAATTAGTGCTTCGAGTAACACAGTGTAGTGGTTTCAGTTCGCCAATTTAAGTGTCTGGCCAAACGCCAGCAGATTTACTAAAATTTACCTGATGTTTGCTGTGAGATGAGGATTAGGAGTAGGCAAAGCAGGCTCAAACTTTAGGGAATATAAAGAAAGTTTATTAATGAACCTCAGATAAAGAAAAAAAAAAAAAAGAAACACCAGAACAAATTTCTCAGACCACCCCTCCTCCCTGACTTTTCCATTTCTGTCCCCTTGACAACACATAAAAAGACAACATTTCGACCTCTAGTCAGTTTACCACCGCTGAGATAGCCTTTGTCTCAGTTCCTTTAGGGAGAGAAGTTTCTTTTGCTTATACTATGGGTTTCCTGTAAGAAAATACAGTTTTTTATGGGTCTTCAGCCTCACCACCAGCCACCCGCCCGGGAGAAGAAATTCGCTGGTGGTGGCCCCTTCCCCCACANTGTAGCCTGGCTCTGCGAGGCTGGCTCGGCCTGATAGAGCTGGTCGGGCCCAGGGTGGCAGGACAGGGCCCGATCTGAGCTGGACGGAGTCTGGTCTGGTCCCTGCCCAGCCCAGAACAGATTGGGGGGCCTGGCCCCGTCTGGTCGGCTGTGCTGGATCTGCCGAGAGCTCTGGCTGAGTTCCTCCCCCATGCCCAGGCTGCAGCTGCCCGGCCTCCAAAACCTCCCTCCTCCCCACTCCCTGGGGGGAGGGCAGGGGGGCCTCTAGCCTTATCGGAGAGAGAAGCAGGGAGATCCTTCTCTACCACCAGCAGCAAGCAAAAGAGGAAGAGGATCAGGGGTTCTCTGCTTATATAGGGGTTTTCCTCCCCAAAGGCGGACCAAGTTTTTATTGGTGTACCTATATATCAATCTTTAAAAATACCTGGTTATTGGCTCTCTTTCTTAGGAAGGAAGTTGTTCTGCTTCCTGCAGCACAGGTCACCTCCAAGACCGACATCCCCCCAGGCCAAACCAAGACACACAGGCTTTTCAGTTACACTGTGGGTAATGTGGAGCACTGCTTTTAAACTCCATCTGTAAATAAATGCTCCATCTGATGTGAGTAGATAGGTTTAGAGTGTTTACTTCCTGATGTGTTCATGCATGTAAGATCTCTAAATATATTGACCACAAAGTTGCAAAATTCAGTTAAAGGTCAGTTATCTGACCCTTACAGGTTTGCTATCTGCAGTCTTTTCTGTCTCTTCTTGTCTGGTAGCAATCTGGGCAGAGTAGACTAGAGGTTGTCTTGTTTTATTGCTATTCTAAATTTATGTAGAACCAGAACAGAGAAAGGTAGTAACACTACTAAAATATTAAAAAATGTATGATCTTTACCAAATTAAGTAATTTCCTTAGAAAACATTTTCCATTTCTTGCTCAATTGAAAAAAAAAGCATAGTAATGATTTGGGGAATGCCCTGTTGAATCTCCTCTAATTAATTTTATGTACAAATACCAAAGATTGATTTACAATACTATCTTAAAATATATATGTGTACTACAGGGAATACCCTTTACATTTGTCACCAAAAATCCAGGACAGATTTTGAGGAATTCAGCCAGGTTCACCTTCATTTCATTGTGATGCATTTAATTTAGTTTTCAGTCTTACATCTTCCCTGTTGCCTAAAACACATATTCCAAACAGATCTTTGTTCAGATATTACTTTCTGATTTAACTGTTATGATATCAAGACTTCTGACTTAATAAATATTAACTTTTAAATTTATAAAATTTATAAGATTCATAAAATTTATCAAAGTTACAGCATTTATTTGTATGTTGGGTATCTGGCTCAGGGTGAACAAGTGACCAGTGCAAACCGCAAGGGGAGAAGGAACTGGATTTCTAGTGTGTGTGGATCTTGTAGGTGGGAGGCTTTACATTAGCCAGGGGTTTTCCTTGGGATTTTAGGTAAAAGGACATATAAATTTGTTAAAGGGATAAATGTGATGTTGCATCATTACTCTTAGTTCTGGTAAATGCTAATTTGTGAGTTCTCATTTCCTGCACAATGTAATGAACCACAGTAAATGGACAAATTAAAAATTTCAAAATCAAAAAGGCAAATCTCTAATAACTAGTAAAACCTCTGGAAAAGTTGTTTAAAAATGGCAGAATCCATGATTTACTTCAGTTCTGAACTATATGGGACAAAATCAGCCAGCTGGATTTTTAAAATTATTTTTATTTTGTTACTAATCTTCAGAAATGCCTGTTTCTTTTCTGTTTTTATCAGTCCCAAGGAAAATCAGGAAAATGTAAGTGACAATTGAAAATCCACCCTTTCCAAAGAGAGCAAATAAGGGATAGATTTTTTGGACCAGACTTGTTAATTTTGGCTTTAGGTAGCTTCATGTTTCTGTTCCACTTCTTAATTTAAATAGGAACAAATGTGAAGTATGATCCTGCAAGCCTGGGAAGAGGTGGGTGGGGGAAAGACTTCACTTACCAGAAGTCAAGTGTTCCCTGGAGCAGTACCTTTTAAAAGAAGTAGAGTATCAGGAAGTCAGGTAGACTACCCTTTTCCTTTAATCAGAGTAGGCTGAGACTGATTTCTGTAATACTTGTTTTTGACATATTGTGAAATGCACACAGATCTCAAAGGTTTTTTTGTCTTTAACACCAAGCATCTTGTTGTGCCATGTCACGTGTTCTGTACGAAGTAACACAACCACAATATATAAAGGCTGAAATACCCAAACTTAATGAAGCATTGAATACTTGAAATGTATCTGCTGAAGCAAGAAAGGTAGCAAGAACATCTAGAAAGCTTTACTTTTCATGATCTGGAAGAGAAACAACCAAAAATGGAAGCAGAAGAGGAGTGGTGTGTAGAAGATTCTGACCAGCTTCTATGTCAGATATGTAAACAAACAGCCCTGGGAAGTTGATACCATGGTTAAGGAGTTGTCACCATGAATGCGGGGAATACCAGAGAGTTGCTCACCAATGCCAGCAGTCCAGGGAAGCCAAGAACCTTATGAGAATGAATAGCTATAAACAGCTGAAAAAAGAGCAGGACATGTTGGAATGTTATTCTGCAGGAATCCTTCATTTGTGGGTGGCATGGTGAAGTCTGATCACCAATTCAAAATTAAGGGATAGCTTAATAAAAATCTTATTTAAAAAGAAAATGATACACATTTTTTTTCTGCTGATCATTTATGTATTATTTTACAGTTTTCCTCAAGATCTGCTGCACCTGTGGAAATTTACTGCAAGAACTACACACTTTTTGGGGAGGGTGGGGTGTTTGTATTACATGTATACTTAGTTTAATCATCTGTTGATAGTAGACCTTTTGCAGAGTATGGAAGTTTATATTTAGCTAATCAGAACAATGAAGCTGAAGTAAAAAAAAAAATAGGAACAGGAAGCAGGAATACTCATTGAAGGAGAATGAGCTTCAACATGTTTAGAGATATTTCTCTGATTCATGTCTATAATCTCCTCACAAATATCCACACAGATCAGGCTGATCTTAGGGTTTGTATCTAATCTGTGTAGAAAATATGTAGAGATTAGTTCTTTCTGGGACTACACTAAATTAGTGTATCCCTTCATAGCCAACATTAACCACTCTTTTAATATTAAGCAATTACGTTTACTTATGGGCCATTACAGTATCTGCCTGCATAGGAGAGAACGGCTATATATAAACATAGTAATGACAAGAAACAAAACAATAGTGTGTCAGAGAGAATCATGCACATACTTTGATGCTGAATTCTGGGAGGCAGATGTTCTTTCACTCCCCAAAAAATCGTTGCAAGATGTCCACAGATTGGATGGAGATTGGGAGAAGAGATAGACTTCAAACTGTCCAACCTAGTCATTAGTACAAGAAAAGGAAATCCCAAAATGGTTCTCCTCTAACAAACCCCTGCAAATGTTCAGGGAAGATTTTGCCAGAGTAAGAAAGGAAGTAGGCTATTGTTAGGGCCATTGTAAAAGTATTTGCTCAAAGTATTGTCTTTTCTGTATGTAAATAATAGGGAGCATATTCCATGTGGATTTTGTAAACTTCTAAAGTACTTTTTGAAAGGGCACAACATTACTGGGATTCTTTTTCAAACATGTGTGAAGCATTTTAGTATCCTCTGTAGCAGGGAAGTGGACTCAGCTGTAGCAGTTTAGCAATATTTTGGCATGGGTCAGGCAAAGTCCTTTGAGGCAAAATGTCTAGACTGATTTGGGGATTTTCCTGTGGCTTCATTCTTTGTTAAAAACATCAATGTCTGTCAAATTTTTATTGCCAGGAGCAACAAGCGATTAGATGAATGGTAGTAGACAAATTGTTAACTAAAACCTTGGTGACTTTGAGAGAAAGGGTCAGATTCAGTAAAAAGACTGAACGATCAAGATATAAGTGAGACAAAATTTGGGCATTTAATTCTAGTGCTGGAATCCTGAAAAAAAACACTGCTCATCCCCTTGCCAAGACTAAAGATACCTGAATCTTCAAGGCAATTCAACTTTTAACATTCACCAAACGTGAAACTTTGTGTATGTCAGGGCATGCAAGTTGTCACCAAGGTTGACCAACTTAATATTTTATCTCCTGTAAACATTCGACTGGGGATAATTTTTTTGTTTGATTCTATTCCATCATGAATTAGTGATATGGATCAGAGCTGTTCATTTTTGTAGTGTAAAAGCACGGAAAAAGAAATCACCATTATTTTAAACATATGACAAAAAGTGCATGAGATATAGAGGTTTTGTCATAAGCTGACTGGGTTGTTTCTTGGCCTTTGTCTTTTTAAAAAAGTCAGAAATCTTTTATTAAGTGTATTGTGTTGTAAATAGGATCATTTAACCTCATTCTTACTCAAATGTATTTTGCAGTTTCTGTACGCTGTGTGTGTGTAGGTCTACTTCCTTTTCCACATCCCCAGCTCTGGCCACCCACTTTACTTTTGGAGTTTGTATGTTCAGGTCTTATAAATATATGTGTACTCCTAAATGTTAAAAGAAAATCTATTTCTTCTTAAATGAGAAATTTCACATTATTAACAGCACTCTGTCATTGTTGTAGTCCATTTCAGCTTCGATTTTATGACTTGTTTTAGTCAAATTTAAAAAAAATATTTATTTGGAATTTCAATAGAACCTGAGTTCTGTTCCATTTAATGCATGCTGAAAACTGGTAATTTTTTCTTGTTTTGAGGCAAAATTGCTATGGCACTAATTTTAATAATGCAGTTTTGCAGAGGATTTTGTTTTGCCTTTCTCCATTCATTGTCAGGCTGATGCATGCAGACTGTTGCTTAACTACGGGGTTGTCAACCTTGCCTAAATGAATGATCTAATTTGTACAGTCTACAAGTTGTAGTTCTGAGATATTTTCCAAAGAGATCTGTTGTTTCATCTGGCATCTTTTTACCCTGACAACTTTGCCCTGAGATTTAGAGGAATAAATAATTTTTCCTATCCTTAAAGTCTACCCAAATTTAAAGAATACTTTTGAGGGTAAATATCCTAAAAGAAATTTTGTCAGTAATGCTTTCTTTTATTCTAAAACTGAAGCTAGATTGGTGGTCTGGAGAAAACTGTGCTAGTTTAGATAGCTCTGTACTTGATTAGGTTCTTTGGCGCAATGGTAGAGCCAGGATATTGTCTGAATCCCCACCTTGCCCTAATTAATTTCTGCCACAAGAATGTTTGGAGAGATTCTAATGCCTTGCACAAGAAAAAAAGTCTTTTTGCTAATGGGATAATTGCTTCCATTTTATGTCACTCCTCATCCTGTAGCGTCTCAAAGAACTTTGCAAATTCACATATTAGCTCTTGGAACTGTTTGCTGCTCTGGTGCAAAGCTTCCACTCCGTGGGTGAAATTTGGCATCTTTACGGCAGTGAAAAGGCATTTTGTCTTCAGAAATAGTTTGGAAGGTGTATGTTAAGGAGAAACAGTGCAAATATTCAAGTTGAAAGTTAGATTGGATTATGAGAATATTTTTGTGTTACTGGATTTAGCCTGGTAAGTGTCATGTATCGAGAATCACCTGTTCAGCACAGGCTCAGAAAATGATGAATACTGAGTGAGAATCCTGATATATGGGAGGCCAGCCACCTAAATTGTCATCTGTTGCTTGTTCTGAGATAGTAACAAAGAAGACAATGTAGTGAAACTAAAGGTTTTAATCTCCTAGTTGCTGACAGTTTGGTGTACAGAAAGGCAAGGAAAAGGACCATTTATTATCTTGCATAATTCAAGAGGTAATTTTTCTGAAGTAGATTGTTCCAAGGTTGAATAATCTTATCTGTTAAAAGAAATAATTTCAAATTTAAAAATGCATTTTAGCTTGGCCTGCATTTGGCTCACCTCTGCTTCCAATCTCGATTAAATTGTCTGTTGGTTTCTTAATTTTATTATGTGATATATTTAGAAATCTCTTTATTGGGAGAATGTGAACAATTAGTTCTTCAAATTTTCTTAGAATAACCTAAATATTTTTCTACATTAGGACAAGATTTTTCCTGTCTTTGTCCTGTCCGAATAATTCTTTCCCAAGTATTTTTCCAATTTGCAAGATAATTTAAAAAGTGTAAACAATGAGTCCTAACACAGTATTTTGACTATTACTCTTGTCACGTAGAATATTGCCATTTTCTTATTTCTTCATGTTCTAACTAAAATATGGGTATTTAGTGTACTTGGAAGAAACTTGAGTACCAAAATATTCCCGTGAGCAATCAGGAGGTTTTCAGGGGTCTAATGATAGATTGCCAGGAAATCATGGCATGTACGGAAAAGACACCTGCAGTTACTGCACTGAAAGCTGTTGGGATGTAGATACAGGTCTGTATAAAAACAGGCTTGCTTAATTCTATTAGAGAGTAAATTGCTGTATCTTTGTTGTCTTCACTACTGCTACATCTGGATGTATGTCACAACAGCTTTAATAATTAACTACAGTAAAAATAGTTTCAGAGATGAGATTAGCTGGTTTTATGTTGAGCTCAATGTTTCCTCATTCATGTTTCCTCCCTCTGTTTGCGGCTTCTGCTGCCTCTCATTTAGCTGTGGCATATTAATGTAGGCTGAGTGCTTGCCACAAATCCACTGTTGGATTCAGCATTTTTTTGTTTCCGTGGTAATGAGTGTAGAAAAAAAATCCCTATAAAATATGATAAAAATAGGCCAGTTCAGGTTCAGTGAGAGCTTGTGTCCGCTTCTTTTCTTAACTCAGTAAACTGTTCCTGATGATGAATGTTCATGATGTACTCTGGCAGTTCAGCAGTGGAAACTTGATTTGCAAGGATCTGGAAAAATCCTAAAGCTCTGCTATTGTTGATTTGTTACGGATTTCAAGTGCAAGTGTTCTGATATTGTTACTGAATGGATTTACATGGGAGAATAAAATGGAGATGCTGCTGACAGTGGAAAAAGTGCTAAAGATTACAGAGTCAAGGGGTTCAGAAGTGTAAATACTGGCTCTACACAGGCTTTAAAGATACCTGTCTAAAGGAGCAAATCTGAAGATTTTCTTTCAGTCAATGCATAAAGAATATTATTTTGTGTCCTTATAAACTAAGGAATGATGAAAAGATAAGAAAATGACAGTGGTGTAGTGAACCTTTCTTTTCATCTGTGCTGGTTCTGTTGTATGGTTACCAGTTCCCTTATAAAGATACAGTAAATTGTGTTCAAAGTATTGTATTGGAAACAAGTGAGCATATGGACTATTACTAAATACGAGGGAGACACAGGCTGCATAGCTGCTCTTTTCTCTAACCTCTTATTCTGTGTTTACATATAAGGAACAACAATATTCCTTGCATTTTAGGAAGTAGTAGTATTTTTCAAAATGTTTTCAGACTAATTTGGGGGAAGAGGAAGAAGATTTTGTGTAATGCTACAATCTGTATCTCATTCCACGCATAGCACTTTATTCAAACATACAGTCTTGGAAAACAAACAAAAAAACACCCACAAAAAAGTCTCCCCAAAACTACCTATTAGAATGCCTTTGAATATTCAACAGTACAAAAGCATTTTTAAGTAACATATTTCCTTCTGTGTCATTCAAAGAGCTAAACTATTATGTTTTCTTTCTTTTGTGGATATGTTTTGTGCCAATATTTCCAGCTGTTTCCACCATTTCAAATCTGTGGTCTGAAACTTAAACTACGTCTATTGTTTCACAAAGCTATGTGTGCATGTCAAGTTCAGTTAAATGTACACTGTCAAACTTATGTTAAAAAGGCTTTCAGTAATAAGGGGGCTTTAGAAAGAGTAAGAGTTTTAAACAGATTTTTGTATTGTAAATTGAATCTAGATGTACACTGAATTACATACAGAAGACTTAGGATGAGAATGGTTGTATACCCAGGTCAGTAAGAATTTTCTTCACAAATATTCTGGAATTTTTGTAGAATCATACAATGTCCTGAGTTGGAAGGGACAGACTATAAGGGTCAGTGAATCCAACTCCTGCCCCTGCACAGGATATCCGCAGTAGTCCTACCACCTTTCTGAGAGCATTGTTCAAATGCTTCTTGAGCTCTTCCAGGCTTGGTGTTGGATCACTTCCTTGGGGAGCCTGCTCCTTCCCTCTGGATGAAGAACCACCTCCTAATATTCAACCTAAACCTCCCCTTATACAACTTCATACAATTCCCTCGGGTCCTGTCACTGATCACCAAAGAGGAGAGGTCAGTGTCTGCCCCTCTATTTCCTCGTGTGAGGAAGTTGTAACTGCAATGAGGTCTCCCCTCAGTCTCCTCCAGGCTGAACAGACCGAGTTACCTCAGCCACTCCTCATACGGCTTCTCCTCAAGGCCCTTCACCATCTTTGTTGCCCTCCTTTGGACACTTTCTTGGAGTTTAGTGTCTCTTTTATATTGAGGTGCCCTAACACTGCCCCAAGCACTCAAGGTGAGGCCACCCCAGGGCAGAGCAGAGCGATGATGCTGTGCCTGATGCAGGATTTTTTTTTAAATAGGTACTCTCTAATAATGCTTAGTTTGTAACTGATTTTCTTGGAGCAATATAGAAGCTTTTGAATTCTGCACTTTAAATACGGATTTAAAATTTCACATGTGAAACTGTTTAGCATGTAGATGGTATATAAACAGCTGGCCTTGTGCTGCTACTTCATTTCATTGTTCTCTGCTGACATCGGTGTATCAGACGTGGAGAACAGTACACTCTGACAATATGTTTAGGTTGAAACAATTACAGATAATTAGAATGGTAAATGTCATGATATACAAGTGTTAGTGAAATATGTTTTTAATTATTACTTTGCTTTATGTCATATTTCATCCCTTGAAGCAAGCAATACTCTCAAGATGCCTTAGCCCATTTATGGAACTTCTCCACTTCTTACTTTGCTAAAAAGTTGGAATTGCTTAGTTTTGTCCTAGTTGCATTAATTACCCATATATTAAAAAATGTAACTTAATTTTATTTCAAAGTAAATTCTTTCACAGCTAGATTTATTTCTGAAATTTTCTGTTCTGAAGCAAAAATAAAAATACATGGGATTTTTAAAAATCTGTGTGTTATTCACATTAGTGGAAAATAGTTTGTGCTCTACCAGAAAATTTTCCTTAAAAACAATATGAAAAAAGAAAACATTTTGGTAATAAATATTTCCAATTGAAAGTTACTAGGCCATTTCTGGTTTTACTGGCACTTTATCTCTGTACTTCTTTACTTGAGGGATTGCTACATTCTGATATATTTTGGAGTTAGAGTTCCCTATTCCTTTATCTTTTCTATTGACTTTTTTTTCATCCTGTTTATTTAAATTTCTGCTTAATTTAAAAATGTTCCAAAGTGGTTTTTTGAAACCCCTTTCTTTTTAAGTTATTCTGTGTTCTTGTGTCCATTTTGCTTTGTAACTCAAGCTAAAAAATTGTAAAGAGCAGTAATATTTAAAGTACTTTTCTAAGTTGGCTGACAGACTAAAATGACATAAATTACTGATTTAAATAATATAAAAGTGATAGCTATGTTTTTTCTAGGATGTCTGTGTGCATGAGTATTGCATTTCAAATGCGTAATGCTGATGAATTCCTTGAATCTCACTGATACATTATCAAGCAAGAATAGAAACTAAAAATTTTCTTCGTCTTTTTTTTACAAACTTCTTGAGGAACTTAATAAAAAGAAAGGCAGGTTGTATTGCAGTACTCTTTTGGTTCTTCTTTAGCACACTTACATTTTTACATGCTTGACAATTTTGATTTCTTGAATCCTGAAGAGGACTGGAAATCACTGAGCACAGTATCTTTGAAACATGAATTTGTAGACACATGGTTAAATTTGACACAATGAAAGTGTTCATAAAGGAAAGCTTATGTATTGCAGAGCTAATTGTCATTCTTTAAGGACTTTACTGGCATCTTATTTGAGGTTGATTGAGCTGATAACAACCTAAGTGCATTAAGAAGATGTTTCACAGGAGCTTTTACTGAAGGCTCTTGAAGGAAACTTAAAAATTTGGGATAAGAGAAAGGATTTACTAGAGTGGATTATTTGTTAGAAGATAAGAAACAGAGTCAAGCATGACCAGTTTTCATTGCAGTAAATCAGAATTGGAGTTTCATGATGGTCTATACTGAGACCTGTGCAGTTATTTTGTTCATAAATAATTTGGAACAGGAAGTGGAGCTACACATTTTTTTCCTGTGTAATAGAGATGAAGGCTAACTGAGAAGGTTTGTAGAAGGATATTACAATAAAATTCATAGTAGGTGTAGATAAATGGAGGGCAAAAGGGTTGATTAAAGTTTTGAAGTAGTTTCTACACATGAAATGACTGAATAGATACTGATCTCTTTATCTGTGGAAAGATACGGAAAGAGATGTGGTGGAGCATTTTGAAGAGCTGAGAAGATGGTTTTTCTGTCAGAATGGCAGAGCATGTGATGAAAAGAGTGATGAATGAGATACTCCCTGCTGCAGTTGCTAAAAAAATACTGCTATTCAAAAAATAATTGCGTGAATTCAGGATTCCTGTAATTCACTGAGTGCTGTTAAGGCAGTTGCTTCTGGTTCAGTGTGTCCCTTGGGGACTTTTGATTATTGGGATTTCTGAAGCCAGAATAATGGCTTTATATGAGGCCAAGGGAGCATTCTGGGAAAGTAAGAACATATTATTGCCTTGCTCTTTCTTACTTATTGTTGACAATTCACTCTGAAATAAAGACTGGATACTGTGCTAGCCAGCCTGTGATCTTCTCAAATACCTAATTTTTAAAATAAGAGATGCTATCTTAAGTTATCCTTCCTTGTAACATGGAATTTGTGTTTCTGGACTGATAATTTAGCAATATAAAAATAGAGTAGAACTTTCTTACCTTAGTTAGGGTAATTCTTCTTGACGTAGTCCTAACTGATAAGCTTCCAGTTCCTCCTTTTCTACCTGTGTTTTGGCTCAGAAGATTCTGCTCCCTACTCAGTTTTTCATTTGTGAGATTCTTATAATCACTATCAATAGGAAGCTAAACTGCTTGGGAAGGGTGTGTCAAGAGAATAATATCTTTTCTAGATGCCTAAAAGGTAGATAAACAGTTGTTAGTTGAGTGTTTTGTTTTTTTTTTAATCTGTGATGATCATGGAGCAGCATGGAACTGCTATTTTCTGTGCAGATATATGGAGAAAAAAATAAAGGGAATCACATAAGGAATACAGAGGTTCATAGTTACTACTATCCCTTTTCTGATGCTGCAGTAACCAAAACAGGCACACCATTTGAAGAGTCATTCTTCTCCATCTATTAAATTGTTTCCATACTCTAAAGGTTTGTGACTGAAAGGTCGGCAGTGTCTTTTGGTGAGGCCTCTCTCAACGCCATCAAGAATTTTTTTATACATGTAACTTCTCGTTCATTTAGTTAACAATGTAAAGGTTTAGCAAGATCCTTGCAGGACTTAACGGAATTCATCTGTGCTTATAAAGTGTTTATTTACTTCTGTAAGACTTTGCTGAATAACCATGACTTGGCATAAGCTTCTTGGAACGGTTTTATTTCTGATCCATCCTGAATCTATGTGCCTTATACAGATGTATTGCTGTAGATAGGACTGTTGAGATGTAAGGTTTAATTAATGAAAGGAAATGTGTTATTGCTTAGAAGTATCTAAAACTAATTTAGGATATTTTTTCTTTTTTAATTATTACAGTGTACAGACTATGACCTGGATTATGGAACTGAATGTTTGCATCTGGCTCTGAAATACTGTAAAACAAATGCCAAACTTGTTGAAGGAATGGCTGACCTCTGGAAGGTAAAGACAATATCTAGTTCTATATATGTAATTTAAAATTACATTAAAAGTTTACATATTACTATAAAAATATATTACTATAAAAATTCAGATGTGTTTTCAATTTTAATTTAGGCTTTTCTATTTCATTTTTCAGAATTGGTTTTGTCTGAATTCTTTTTAGAGCTCATTATTGTAGAGACCTGGGTAGATATTACTTGAGATAATCAATGAAGACAGTATTTTCCTCTAAACAGGAAAAACATCTAGGTACTTGAACTTTACTTGAGACCTGAGAATCTGTAGAACTATAAATCTGTAATCTCCAAAACAAAGAATGTTCTTTTATGATATGAGCTTTCTCCTGCTATTTCTGTATCTTTTGTCTGTTTTCCTCCACTTTTCCTATGAGGACATCACTTTTTTTTCTGATGCCAAATACTTGGCTATCAACAGTTTGATTTTTAGAGTAGTTCATTACATTCAGTAACACTGTAGTATTTAAGGCCTCTTCAAATAATCCCTTAATTTTTTTTAAACATCATTTACCTTGTCTGGTAGTCTGGTAGGCTCCTGATAGCTAACAAAGCAGCTGTGTGTACAGGTGCCGAAGTACATGTCTCTTCTACTTCAAAGTATCACAGTTCATTGTTTTGGACGGCGGGACATTGTGTGATAAACTGACTATTTCCTATCCCCATGTGCCACTGCAGGGGAGGAGGTAGAGAAAATAGGGAGTACAGCTGAGCCTGGGAAAAAGGGAGGGGTGGGGTGAAGATGTTTTAATATTTGGTTTTATTTCTCATTATCCTACTCTGATTTGATTGGTAATAAATAAAAATAAATTAAACTAATTTCCCTGAGTTGAGTCTTGTTTGTGTGATCTCTCCCTGCTCACATCTTGACCCATGAGCCTTTTGTTATATTTTCTCTCCCCTATCTACTTGAAGAGGGGAATTACAGGGCAGCTTTGGTGGGCACGGGGTATTCATCCAAGGTCAACGCAGCATGACTCAGTTGACAGTGTTGTGCAGAGCGTGACAGTAGCAAGAGCACCCATTTATGTGCAGACACTGTGGTGCAGGTAGTCCAGAGCAGTGAATGTTACATACAGTAAACACAAAGATGCTGGTGCCAGCTCGTTAAAGTACCTCCTTGCATCATATGCCCTGTCTAATTTTGTAGCTAAAAGTTGTTGATGTCTTCTGTGGCTTGTAAAGACATTAAAAGTGAAAGGCATAGAAATGACAATGTCTGTAAAATATTGCATTGTTTCTGCAGGAAATGCTCATTTCAGTTTAGAGCCTACAGAGCAATATAGCTCCTTCTTGAATAGCACCCAGTGTTGGTCACTCTGTACCCAAGTGCTTTGCAGGTGACTTGGAGCAGTACCATTAAAGAAGAGAACAGTCATGCTCAGTCTGCAGTTTGATGAAGTGCAGAAGACTGCCAGTTTTCTCAAGTGGTGCTTGCTTACAAAATTATTAGGAACTATTTCTGTTACTAATCATCTCTCAGAAACACAATCATCTTTCCTTTGCTGTTACAATACTGTAATTTGTAATATATTGTTATTTTTTTCTGTTAGGTTTTTAATGCTAAGCTAAATGAAATTTCATATGCCAAGAATTTATGTTCTTCCAATGGCTCCAGTCTTATTTTTTCAACACAAGGCAAAAAGATATTCCATCCAGATAAATAAGAACTGAAATAAATAATTGTTCAGTTGAGGTTTCAGAGGATGTGTAACAGAAGGATTGCAGTCAATTAACAGTTTCTAAAGTTCAAGTATTAAAAACCAGTTTTATCCTATGTGAACCTTGAATCTTTATAGAGAAGATCAGATATGAGTAAGAATTCTGTTTATGCATGAGGTGTACAGCCTACATAACATTGAATGACTCAAGGCTGTGGGAAGATATTGTGTGTGTTTATATATTACCTTCTTGAATTAACACTAAGTATTTTACCGGAGCACTTGTACATCAGGAAAAGTAACATTTCAAAGTCAATGTTGGAGCTAAAGCAGGAGATAATTTGTTTATTTTCTGGGAGAAAATTACAAAATTAAAATCCTTCTTTGTCGTGAAAACTACCAAGTAATTCAAATTACTTCAGTGTTATAAATATTTATAAGTTCTATTTTAAAGATAGTTATTATATAGCTATTTATAAGATATTTGTGATCAGTGTGGCAAAAAAGGAAACAGAAAGACTCTATCAACATATTTTCAGTTTCTCTGTGTTTGATACCTTGGAAGTAAAATTACCTTAAATATTCTGGGGCAATGTGCTCTTAAACTGTAAAATCAACTAACAGAATATATTTGTTGTACTCTAATATGTGTGTGTGTGTATAATGTAGATAAAAAATTCAGTATAAGAACATTTTTTAAAAATTGCGGCCCATTTATAGACTTAATGTTGACAAAGAGAAAAATCCTCACCATTCCAAGAAGGCAACAGATTATTTTCTAATTCTACAAAACTATCCCACACAAAGGAGAACTGTATGATGTCTTAGTGTAAGAGAGAGGGAAAATGTCATTAAACTGAAATGCAGTACATTTGTGTATGTGTGTGATCATAACTTTATTGTATCTATTCAGTAAAGAGTTGTATTTTTGCATGTAATGTACATTTTTGAAAGTCTGAACCATTCATCAAGCTAAATAGGTTTGAAGAAGACTTAAACATCACATGAAAGTAATTTTGGGGAACGACTTCTAAAGGAACATCTTCCTAGGTAGTGAAAACTTGTAGTCTGACAATTAGCAAAAGAAGGCACACAGGAAAACAAGCTCGTCTGATGATTTTGAGGCTTTATTAAAGAAGTACAATGGATTGCAAATTATGCAGAAAAGTAGAGATGTTTTATAAGTAAGAGTGCTCTACCTTTGCTATAAACAGGTCACATTTTCATGTTCTGTGACTGTGAGGTATTTGTGTTGAGTTTTAATATTTGGCCTAGTGATATTCTGGATTGCAGCAATAACATTCTGAAAATCTTGGACCACTGGATGTTCAAGAGGACAAAATGAAAATTAATGTTGTAACATGAAAAATGAGAATTTGAGTAATTAGGAGGCTGTGAGTTTGATATTGATCACCAAGCAAAAGGGTGCGCTGCTACAGGCAAAACTTGATTAATAAAGAGCCAAGGGATTGATGTAATTAATGTCAACCAACACGGAATTTACTTATTTTGTGAAATTGACCTCAGGACTTTATTACAAGACTATAATCTTGGCTGATAAAGATGGGAGTGCTGATACAACATACAATCGGCAGAAGTTTGACTTGTTACTACATGACATTTTAATTAAAAATAGGGTGACTGTAATTGTACTAGTTCTTATTAAATAGATGAAAAATTAGATAATTGATATATTTCGAAAGATAATTCTCACTATATCTCACCAGTTTCTGCAGAAACTGTTATTGTCTCTAAAGTATTTAACAGTTGTGTGATAAAGTTTGCAGACAAAGATTAAAGGTTTTGTAAATAAAAATATAATTGATCAGAAGTAACCTATTTATAAGGACTTCTTAGCAAACATTTTAAACAATGAATATGCTTTTCATTGCAGCCAAATATAAAGAACTGATTTTAGAAACAAGTGAAGTATAGGTCATATTTACTGGATTGTTCTTGGAAGGCAGTGACTGTGGTGTAGGAGTAACAGAGGATAGCAAGTTTCTACTGTGTGTGGGTAAAATACATGTGTCAGACATGGATAGAGATGAATACATTAGAAAAGAGATGTTCTAATATTACAAGTAAATCTAGAATGCTATGGACAAATCTAGGCTCAAGCTCTGTGCATCTGTTATAAATAGGGAACATCCAGAGAAATGAATTTAGCATCTTAGTCAAATTGAAAGAGGTGTTGAGAATCTCTCCCTCCTTGACTGGTAAGGGATGGTCACAGATGGTTTCTGGAAGGATTTTTCTGTGAACTCTGCAATTTTCATAAAACGTATAGGAGCTTGTACCTGAAATTAGCTTATAGGATCAAAGATTACGAAAGGGGTACATATGAAGCATGTGATATGGTCTTCAATGATTTATTTCTCTGGAAAACAAAGCAATTGCTGATGTCTGTCTCAGAATTTCAGAAGAGATTTTTAAAGGTTCATTCTTAACTTTTTGTTCTCCTGTGCTGTTTTCTTGAAAACAGCACCTACCATTTTTTTAGATCAGACTGCTTAAAAATACTTTTGCGCCTCAAAGAGACTGTAAATGTTGTGTGAGACCATTTCTATCAGTCTTTAATCTTATTTTTTGAAAGATTTTGAGATCATAATCTGTTACACTGTTGAGATTATAATCTGTTACTGAATGTTAAGTATAAAGGCTCTCTAGAATCTGATGAATAGAAGAAAACTTCAGCAAATTCAGTCACTCAGTTGGTCACTCTATCCTTAAATCTTATCTCAAGACATTGATTCTTCCCAACAGTAAGTAGAAATGTAAATGTCTGTATGTAAACTCAGACTCTGAAGAATTGTCGGGATAGTATCATTCCCTGGCTGCTCCTCCTGAAGGACAAACTGTAGAGAAGTCAGTTTTTAATTTTAAAATAATATAATTCATTGGGGAAATAATGAGATGTTATTAATCTGTTTCTGACTATAACATAAAGCTTAATTTATGAGATTGAAAGGAAAGTGGTTACAAGAATCCTTATGGTAAAATCAAATAATCACTTACTTGGAGACTAAGATGCTGATACTGTTAGTGGTGTCCTGCTGCAAGATTTACCTTGCAGCACTAAAGCTTTTGGAATCCTGCTCAGATAATTTCAAAAAGAAAGAAAAAAAATATTCAGACACTAGAGAAAAAAAATTCAGTAAAATTTTATTTAGCGTAAAATGAATTTGCAGTAAAAACAAATACAAATATTTAAGAGTCATGTCAGTTCAAGTCACTGCTTGTCATTGTGGAGACATTGCTAGCGAAGACTGTTAATGTCTTGGGTAGATGCTGATTTTAATTTTCTGTTATTTTATTTGCAAAGTCTATTATTGGGACTGTCAACCAGCATGAGGGTACAAAGACAGATAGGAAAGGTGTTTTTGCAAGTACCAGGTAAATATTCAGCATCTTATTGTTCATCTAACTTGATCTGATTAATGTCTTCAAGAAGAATTTGATGTTTATTAATTCTCCGAAAGCTCACTTGTAGTCTCACTGACTCCCACTGGTTAATTGGACTCTTGTTAACAGTAATAGTCTTGCACTACTGAAAAACTGCACCTGTATTAGTAAAAGCAATAACAAAGTTTCTTCCTGGCTGTCATTTTTATGATCCTAAGTCCTGTTAAAATTATTCTATTTTGCAATAAAATAAGAGTAGAATGGATGTGTAAAAAAATAGATGCATTATCATGTTTTCATGATTTTTTAAAGGATTGAAAATACTTTTAGGTTTTAATGAGTTCTAAGCAGATCTAAGTGTTTGGAAAAGGGATTTTCTCAAGTCTCCAGCAGTTTCTGCAACCTCTATTCTCATAAATTGCCAGTGATATTTTACCAAAATTAAGAAATTGACAAAATCAATTGTTTATGGTGTTTAAAATGTAAAGAATTACCCCCAGGGCATTGTTTTATTGGTTTTACATTCCTTCCTGCTGTGTTAAATCTAATGAGGCTTGTCTGTCCTTTAGGTGACCTACAGGCGGGATCTGTATGCAGCTGAATCAATCATTAAGGGTACGTGTTTGTCCTTGTGACTGTCCGTTTGCACAGTCCTGATTCTAATTAAGAATTTAGTGTGCAATAGTTTGAAATGTCTTTAAGGAAAGTTATATGATGGATAAAATGTGCTTAGGCAAGTCATTTTAGCTTGTTTACTGGAATCTTTGTATTAGGCATATTCATCTTTATTCACTTCTCTTAGAATCCAGACCCTTATGAAAAACTGTGTATATTAGAGCGAAATAGAGATTAATTTTGAAGGGCTTTCTAAGGAATAAGCAACTTATTTTTTTCTTTCATTTCCAGGTCAATTCTGAATATGTTCCATCTTTTTATTCTACGTAGTTGAGTGAAAATTAAATATTAACTCTTTAGGGCTCTTTACTGTTTTATATACAGGCAGTTGTTGCCTAAATTGATATAGCAATTATGTGATATTGAGGTATTTCATTAATTTATAAATATTTTGTTTAACAGTTTGTCAACCTCTTTTTTTTCTGGTGGCAGTGGTTTCATAGCAGTTTAAGACTGGATTTAGCCTTTATCTAGGTGGACTCACTCTAAAAACAGTGTAGGAAGGAAGAATTCTCAAATACCGTATAATGAGATGGTTATTGTAAACTGATAGGCAGTGCTTCAGGGAACTCTTGCCTGACTTCTTGTTGAGAACTGAGGGATAAAACCCCAGAAACTGATGAAGAGAAAGGGACTTCTCTTTGGATTAAAAATATCTTTCCAGAGAAAAGAATGCAGTTCCTCTTTAAGAAAATCAGAGCAAAACCTGTGTGCTACTGGGGCACGGTGAGTGACTGACTAATTGTTCTCTCTGGTTATTACAGTGGGCAAATATTGCACATCAGATGCATTGTTAGAACTACTTAACTGAATTTTTCAAGTACAAATCAAAAAGATAAGACTGGGAAGTCTGGAAATTTCTGGTTCTGACAGGCAATGGACTCTCATCTTCATAGCTAGAAGCCTGAGATTTTTGAATATCTTACTTTTTGTAGGATTCTTAGAGGTTCCACAGTCCTAGCTTTCAAGCTTAGGAATTCCAAATATAATGAAGAAAAGAAGATGGCAGGGAGTAGTTGACATGAATTTACAAAACTGAAATTACACCTGACCAGCACAATAACTTTCTGAAATGAAATGTCTAGCTTGGTTGATTGAGAGGAGAGCAGTGAATATGGTTGACTTGATTTCAGCATGACTTTTGACGTAAACTCCCATGACATTCTCATTGACAGTCAGATAAAGCAGAGACTAGAAAAGTAGATGTGGATTGAAGCTGTCTGGACTGTCAGGCTCAAAGACTAAAGTCCAGTTGGAGCCCAGTCATTAGTGGTCTACCCTAGGGGTCCATGACAGTTAAAATCTTCACTAATTCCCTTTACTTATCTAATGTCTCTTTGCTGTGGCAGCATGCAATATATCTGCTTCAGTAACTGCACTAGTCTTATTATGGTGGTCTCTGTGAAAATCTGTGCTTTAAAATCATTGAAGTTTAGATTCCCTTGCTGCATTGCATGAGTTCAGGAAGCAGAAGCCGTATGTGTTCTTTGCTCATTATGAAAGCAGTATGAGTCCTCCATAGCAAATTAGAATACTGCATAACAGAGTTATCTTACATAATTAATTATCTTTAATGATGTTTTGATTTGGCATTGCTTGTACTTCAAGACAGCAGTTTGAGAGCTGTGCCTTATCTATTTTGTGCCCTTCAAAAGGCTTCAAATCTCAGACCTTCAGGTGGCTATAGCATGAATTATTTGGGTATTGGACAATGGAGCCATGTGAATTAGTATTAGGCAGACACTTTATTCACAGTTCATTCCACACTTAAAGCATATTTAAGGGGAGAATGTATTTTTGTGCTTTGGAACATCATCCTGATGTACCCCCATATGGCATCATTTAGTCTTATGGTTGTTAGTTTTACAGAAGAAATCTTATTAGCAGTGTTCTGCTCTGTTGTGCTGCACCTATGGGAAACCTTCAAGGACAGGGCACCTTAGAGAATGGCAGCCATCCTACAAGCCAAGGCATGCTCAGTTGGGCCTTTCATACAAGCTGGGTAATCGACTATATGCCAGTGGCTGCTTTTCTTGAGAGTTCAGAACCCACTACGTGGTGCTGTATCATAGAATCATGGAATCACAGAATGGCCGGGGCTAGAAAGGACATTAAAGACCATCTAGTTCCAAGCCCATAGTCATCAGCAGGGGCACCTTTCACTAGATTGGGTTGCTCAGAGCCCCATCCAACCTGACCTTGAACACTTCCAGGGATGAGATATCCACAATTTCTGGGCAACCTCTTCCAGTGTCTCACCACCCTCACAGTAAAAATGTCTTCCTAATACTTAATCTGGACCTACTCTCAGTTTGAAACCATTCCCACTTGCCCTATCACTACATGCTCCTGTAAGTGTTGTGCTCCTGCTTATCCCTTTTTGTGCCATACAGAGTGCCTGAGAGTCCTACATGACTGTCAAGTGGAGTTGCAAGATACCAGCTCTCTGAATGCCACCCTTATGCTGTCAAGGTCCTTTGGAGATGTCCCAGAAGCTGAATGCATGGGTTAGGAGGGTGCAGGGTACTAAAGGCTTTGGCCTCACACTGGCTGCCTATTGCTGTTTCAGTCTTCGCAGCTGATTTCTTTATTCTGAAGTTACCCTATTTACTGTGCTGGATGCACATTTTATCACTGGATGAATTCAGTAGTGATGAAGAACTTTTGAGTGTACACATTTAATTTTGTAACTACAATTCCAAATTTCATGTCATCTGCAGTTTAAATTTATTAGTGATCAAAACTTCTAGTTTTCTTCAGGAATTCAACAAATTTCAGCTTGCTAAACTTGACTCAGGTGGAAGTAAGAAAAACATGCATCCCTACATACGTATTTTTTACCTTGGGTATTTAAATACATGCGTATCATTCTTTTTCAAGGCAACACAAAGAAGCGCTTCCCTGATGTAAATAGACTAATGCGTTCTTTTTCTTTTGAGACTATTTTCTTAAAACTTTTCTTTTTAGCTTCCTAACTTCCTCAAGTCTTCTTTTTAACTTTTATGAAAAGCAAATTTAATGCTTCTCTATAGTTAGGCAGGTATAAACTTGTAGAGTATGCAGACAAGGTGGCACAAGCGTATTTTTAATAGTCTTGAAGTAAGAAAACAATGTCTTACAATAAGGGTGACTCATCTAGAAATGTAGTTAAGATCAGGCTAATACAAAACATCCTAAAAACATTCCATTAGGATTACTGCCCTTGAGGTAGATAACTTTGAACTCTAGTTCCAACATGTAAACTATAAATGGTGCCTCTCCGAAGAAATTTGTAACTTATAGTTTGACTCTCTCCTCCTCCTCCTCCTTGTTTTTCTTTTCTCAAGGGCCTTACTTTATAAATTACTTTTTCACAAGAGCATACATTTGCAGATTGGATAATTTGCCCTCACGTTTGGCTAAAGAAGTAGCTGTTGATGTAGAAAAAATGATGATTTTTGCAAGTGCCAAGAAAAATATTGTAATGCCTTCAAACTGTTTATGACTGTTGGAAGCTACATATTATGACTTGTGTTCTGTGAAGAAACCATGTGACTTTTTATAAAAATAAAATTGAGATAAGCCTTGTTTAGCAAAGGACAGAGATCTTACCTGAGGTAGGCGACATTTTCACAGGCATGTTCATGAACCAATGTTCTCTGCTCTGACCCGAAGAAATAGACTGGCAGGTGGGGAATTTTCCTTAGAATAGCTACTGTCAGGTGAAAACAACTGTCTTTTCTTGTCTTCTACCACCAAATGTTCCTTTCTTTCCTGTGTACTAATATCGGTAGGGTCACTGTTTGATTTTTAGTTTTTGTGGCTACGGAGACATGGGGAATGAGTAAACAACAACAGCAAAAAATTGTTAGATATTTTTGGTTACCTATATTATTCAAATAACAATTTCAACTCATTTTGTTGAGTGTGAATGAACTAAATACTTGGAAATATTTATTTAATTTTTCTTATATTTACAGTGGTAGCATCTCATAACAAAGGTGTTTCTAAAGCTGCCAGGGGAAACCATACTGAATTTCTAGACCAGTCAAGCCATTGCTATGTGGAAAGTGCAAATGGAATTCTGATAAATTAATTTACTACTTGGAATTCACTGTGAACTTCAAAAGAATCTTGATAATTAGGATGTGCTTCCAAAACAGAATTAATTTTAATAGCAGACTAAGAATGGTGTGGTATGAGCATGTTAACAAAAACAAGTGTGTGTACACACATATATATGTGCAATTAAGAGAAAAAATTTATGTCTGTAGGCTAAAACCTATTTGCCATTCAGATACATTTTTTTCTTATGGTATTAATTCTCTAGGATATGATATTTATTATCTTCATTCAAACAACACATTATTTTAATTGCTGCTTGTTTGTGGCATGCTCTTCAAGGTAAACTTCTAAGTCTTCCATTAGAGTGCACTTAATACATCATCTAAGTATGGTAGTTCCATAAACATGCACACATTTTAATTTATAATTGAGTACGATCCTAGGATAAAGACTGTGGCAGGTGTTGCTGAATAATAATGTGATCTAAAGCTTTCAAGATACCAAAGGAGGGTGTTGAAAAATTTAAAATTAAGTTTTCTGATGTAGAGAAAAAGAGGTTTAATGGAATACATTCTGAAATCTTGTATCAAATTTAACTTTAATGAAGAAAACTCCTGATAGGGAATTTTAGTGTTTAAATTTGACAGTGTAAAGTTTTAACTATTTTTTATTTCATGCAAAAAATATGCTCTGAGTGTATGTTAAAAGTGTTGGATGGGATCAAATGTGATGCATGTGAATAGGGAACACTACCTCATTATCAGGTACAGCTGTAATGAAGCTGGCAGTAAATGGGTGATGTGTGTTGGGGAGAGGAAATTTTCAGGGAAATAATAAGTTTAAATAAGTAGAGGAAGAGGAAACCAAGGCAAGGTAGAGAGTTTGATATGTAATGTAATAGTGAGAAAACAAGTAAAAAAAGCATTGGGCAGATGAAAAGGAACTTATGGCAGAAAGTAGTTAAGTAAAGTAGAACTGTGGTTCATGGTGGGAGGACAGGAGGAAACACAAAATCCCAACCAAGGGAAGTTCCAACTCAATAAAGGGAATAACGGCTTTCACCCTTGGTAGACAACCAAGCAGTGAACAGGTTACCTGGAGAGATTGTTTGCTGGAGCAGTAAGGGGCTGAGTGACCAGGCCTGACCTCATGGGTCATCCTGCTTTGAGAAGGAGTTTGAATGTGAGACCTCCTGAGGTCCCTTCCACCCTCAATTATCCAGCAGTCCAAAGGAAAACAAAATGGTTTTAGCTGAGTATTAAAATTCTTTGTAACATGGCCTTGCCATGGCTTTCCAGAATGACTGTTTCATTCACCCAAGCAGAATTCTGAAAACCAGGAATGAAATTCTGCACACAGTCAGCTTTATTGGCAGGCAGTAAAACTCATGGGAACCCTGGAGTTACGAGCCAGCACTCCAGCTGTGCTCACTGGGTTCAGCGTGACTGCACTGAGTGACAGAGCTCCATCATCTTAGCAGAGGTGGGACATGGGCAGTCTTGGGGAGGAAGGCTCCACTCAGTCTTCCTTCCCACAATGCAGCAAAGGTGCAAACAGCCTAAATTAAAGTATGGATCTTTTTTGATATAGTTTGAATTTAAATGGAAGTTGAGTCTCAAACCTAAAGTAGAACAGAATGGTGCTTTACTATGATGATTTTATAAATTATGATTTCCCAGACTTCCTTTACTCATTTCCTTGATCATTTAAAAGCATGCAGCATCTTTTCAATGTGTGTATTATCATTACTTTAAGATTCTCCTACTTTACTAACATACTTTCCACTTATAGCATTACATTTCTTCTTTGGATAAAAAATACAGTTTTCCACACTTCATTGATTCTTCTTTCTTCTTTATTAAACTCAGCCTGCAAATCTTAGTTGCTTTTTTGTAATTGCCTCTCCTTTCTCATTTATGTTATAGGAAATTAGAGATCTAAGAGGGCTGGAGAGAGGAGTGAGATGTTTTTTTATAGCTGCAGCCTTTGAGCAGTCTTTTGTGAGAATACTTCTGACACTTGCTGTTGATTACAGACTTCTTTTTAAAAAGAACGGTTTGAGCCTAAGTTATGGTGCCTTTTTGGATTCCACAGCCTTCCACATGTGGATTTTTGTAATAGCTCCAATCTGACCTTCTTCATTAAATTACTTAGTTCAATAGAGTCTGAGTTCTTGAAATCTGATATGCTAGTCTGGTTTATTATGTATATCTATCTTGTATCTGCACTTTGTTTACAGTTACTAAATTCAAGTGGCTCTTGCTCTGATTTCAATCTACCCATTGGTTTCTTTCTGCTGATAAGAAATTAATTCAATATGGTTTCCCATTTTTCAAACTGTAAAGTAGTTCTGTATTAAGTAGAAGCCAACTGTGATGCATGTTCAGTATACTTTTTTGCCCAGTGAATCTATGGGAAGATAATTTCTCCCAGAGTTGTGATATCCTGTGATTTCCAGTCCTGTGAGAACTGGCCACGCATTTTTTTAATTCTCACTTCCATCTGGTTGTGATGGTTTATAAGCAGATGTTTATTGTTCTCTCTCTTTCTTCCTCTCTCCCTCCCCATTCTTGCTAACTTAATACAAAGTCAGTTGCCACCACTATTTTTGTTGTTACGTTATAAATATTTGACATAATGAATATCCATGATTCAGAAAGCCATTCTAATTATCTTTTGGAATTCTCAGTGGTTAATTCACTTTTCCTGCTCACAGAAAATTGCTTAAAAATCACAAGTAACTTTCCAATAATGTTGACTCTACAGCAGCTTTAAAATTAATTTTCGGGTCTTTATGTCTATTTTTAAAGAAGTCTGTGAGTTTACGATAGAAAGTGAGATGTTTCTGCACTACTGAAGTAATGCATCTGATTGAACTTATTGTGTGGTATGTAATTATAGAAATAACTTTCCACATGCAACAAATGCATATTGTTTATATCCAGACTTTTTTGAAGACCAGTTTGCCCATATTTTTATAATTTTTCTTGTCTTTCACTCCTAATTTATTTTGTGGTGGTGTTCGGTATATTTCTGTCCCTGGAGTTTCATTGAAGTCTGCTTTAAACATAATTAGACTTTACATTTATGAAATTTCTAGTTGCTTATGGAATGGCTACCCCAAAAACTTTGGAAATCTTGTGTTTTGTTCTGCGTGTTAATTCAGCATCCAAAGGATAAAGTCCTGAATTAGGCTTGAGTATTTTAGACTTGTATTTTGATTTGTTGGCTTAAAGAGAGGAAAACGTTCACTGAATCTAAAACCTGTAGTCAGTAACAAGAGAAAATACTAATTTTCTGAAGTACTGGCTTTGTGGAACAGATCAGGCAATAACTTGAAACTATTGTTCCTGATAGCAACAAAATACTGTATTTTGCCCCACCAGTAAGAGATCTACGAAGTTGCCCATGCCAATATCTTTGTCACTAACTTTGCAACTTCTCTGCTATTGAGGTGAACAGTTACATCTACTATCTCCTTAAGCAGTATCATCAATAATTTTTTGGGGCAGTTTTTTAGTATATATTGTTGGGAATAGGATTTATGTTATCTCCTGGTTTTTTTTGCCTTTTTCTCCCTTTATTTGCTTAGTATTACTGACACTGCATTTAGTGACCTGTTGAAGTCATAAGAGATACGAAATTTTCAAAAAGTTTTCTTGATTGTCATCTAGTATCAATGTGGGCCTGAACAAATATCTTTTAGTAGATTTAAATGGGTTTTGGAGACAGGCCTTATGTAATGATTTCATGTTGTACAAAATCATATAAAATATAATTTGAATTTTGAGATGTAGATTTTATATAAATTATGTAGTTACAGTAACTGTACCTTGTAGCCCTTACATTTACAGCTGTTGAAAATGTTCTGTCAAGAAACAACCATATGTGGATTTAAGGTAATGTTTTGCAGATTAGTAATTTGGATTAATTTATTTTTGCATGAAATACTAAGGTTTTTTTCTTGATCACAGACAACCTATCACAACAAGTTTGTGTTATCTCCCATGTGAAGGAAAGTCTTCCACAAGTAGGTTTTCTCCTTACTGAATCTCTGAAAAGCCAAATAAAAGTAAGTACAACTTTGTGGCTCTCAACTGTATGATTAATTTAATGTTTCTGGTTGCCACTACTCCTAAGAAATGGTCTAAATAATGTGAAAACAGAAACTGAGACTTCATGTGTCACTGTAGTATTTATTATAAGGGATTAACACCAGGTGTGGAAGTTACCAAGAAGCATCTTCTGCCCAGCTGTACTGCCCAGATCCACTTAAAATGTCCATATTAGATTAGAGGAGAAATTGAATCCAGACAACAGAGAGGCAGTTTTCTTTAGATTTTTATGAATTGAGTAAGCCCAAATTGTTACTAATATGTTACAGAGGAAATGCTTTTGTTACTTTGAAGTTTGACTTGGAGTTTGAACCAATTAAAGAGTGCGTTGTTTTCCTGCAGAGCTGTGAATGCAAAATCAAATTAATCAGCCTTTTTGTAGAGTGTTAGGGTTACATTTCTCTCACGAATGTTCATTGGAGCCTTTGCTTTAGGATATTGATGGAATGTTCTACTGGTGTTTAACTGTCTTTTCCTTTTTCATTATTCTTTCTAATAGAGCTATCATATTTTCATTTTCCAAAGGTGATTAACATTTGGTAATTGCTTAAATTCAGACCGGTGTTGGGGTGATTCTTAATCATATCTTATGTGATCATATTACATGTTCCTGTTACCCAGAGAAACAGACAGGGAATAGCTGTTCAAAAATACAGGTTTTCTGATTTTTTCTGCAATGGTTTTATTCCTGTCTGTTAATCTTCTGCACGATGTGTTAATTATTAGAAGGATATGTTTCTCTATGAAAATTAATAAATACAGCTTTACATAATACCGCAAAGCCTTTTTAAATGTTGTATTTGGTATTTCTCTTGGATTGTGGATTCAGTAGCATTTTAAGGGAACACAGCAGTGTATTGTTTCTGTTGCTTTCTATGATACTTAATATGTGTTTTGGGAAGAAATAAAGTTCAGTTGTACAGTGAAACAGTGAGATTTGCTGATTTAATGGAAGCAACATGAAGATTTATTTTCTCCTGAATTTCAAGATTTTTTATTTGCCTCAAAGTGTTATCTTCTCTTAGGGAACAGATTCATCCTCTGTTGCCTGGTTTACTATTTTACTTAAGGCAATTCTGAAGCTAATAATGTAGTAGAATCTACTTTTTATTTTAACTGGAATAAGATAGTTACTTAGCTTGTGTTTAGTATTGCAAAATAAGTATGTCTGTGCCTGAGAAAGGATTTTAAAATATACATTGAGGAAATTATTTCAAGGAGAAAATCTAGACGAGTCTTATACTCTTGTTCTGGGCAGAATCCTGGAATACCAGTGCACCTGGTCTTTCATACATACTTATTTTATTTTATTTTTAAGTTCATGGAGACAAAATGCATATATTTGAGTTCCTATAAATATAGATATGAATTAGATGTCTAAAATCATTACATCACATTATGGACAGTGTTTTCATCTCTCAAAACAGTTGAACATTGTAACCCAGGCAGTGGGGCTCATGTCTGATGCTTCCAAGGCTGTTTCTGGAATGGCTTCCTTGAGTAGAATACTTCAGTACATGTTGGGCTCCATGCTTCACTGTTGAATGCTCCAAAATTTTGGGCAATTTTCAGTTTTTGTAGTGGAAATAATAATAGTCAGTTTTAAATCATTTAAATGAACAAACTTTGCCACAGTGGTGGAAGCTTTAGCAGATAGCTAATGTTGAAATAGGATTTTCTACTTTTTTTTTCTTTTTTTTTTTGTGTGTTATCAGGTTGAAGCTGTTTCAGTATCTCTAAGCAAAAATGATAGCCATCTACAAAACATCATTTCAGGACAGTGCTACAATTTTGTTTGTGTAAATGTAAGTAGTAAGGATACGTGCTTTTTATTTTACACTTAAACTTATTAGTAATGGTTAATAATAATTAAAGATTTGAGTAATAAGTTGTTTGTTATTTTTGTCCTTGTGTGCTGTGTCCATTCCAATATTTGGTGTTTCTGATGTGCACTAAACTTGACCTTTGGGATACTGGTCTATTTACTCTCCTCTTGTTCCACACTTCTGTCACTGTGTTTTTAACCAGCCATGAATTCTTGAACAAGAGGGATGAACCAGAAGTAGTTTAAAATTTCCTTTCATAGATGTGGTATTGAAGTGAATTATTTTAAGGAGATGCCTGTCATATGTGTAGTCATCTAACTGTGCATTCATTGCTACCATAGTCCAAGTTAGTGTTTCCCATTCTGGACATGTGCATGCCATGTGATCTGTGTTTGGGTCCTTGAATGGGAACAGGTTGGTTTTAGACAAACCATATCTGAGACTAATCAAGACCATTAATCTTTGTTTGTTTGTATTGATAAAGGGTTATCAATATTATTAAGCTCATTATTATTCAAACATCTATAATTTTACCACACAATACCATTACAAGTATACCAAAAACAATTAACTAACCAACCAAACCCCCCCCCAAACCAAAACAGTGATGTATCTTCTTTTTTTTGGTTAATAACAGATATTCAAATTCCATTTTTATGAAATAATTGTTGTTTTCAGTAATTCTAAACATTTATTTTAATTTAGGATAAAAGGTGTGTCATTCAAGACACGCAGGAACTAGTGGATATGCTGGAAAAATCAAACATTCCTCTCTTAAATCCAGTTGTCCTTATTTCGGTAAGTAACTCCTGTAAGTTACTGTAGAAAGCATCTCATTAATTTTTAAAAATTAATATTTAATATAAATAGAAGTAATATTTAATATAAATATTTTAAAAGCTAGACTAGGTTTAAACTGCTGCTAACTCAGAGTAAAATTGTAAATTCAAACTGTAAATTGGTCTCTAAAGAAACTCATTTGCACTTTAGCAAATGTACTCCATCCTGTCAGGAAACAGACACTAGCAAATGACAGTTTATTGGTTGTATATTTCTGTGAAAGGCTCATTGTGGCTGGCTGGTTGTAGTGAACTGTTAACTCCTGCCTTGCAGTTGTGCTCCATCTCTGCTGGGGATGCTGCAAAGCATGTGCTCTTTTTGAATGCTCAGTTGAAACAGAATTCAGTAGCTTTATTTTTTTCTTTGCATGTGTGGTCCTGATGGCTGCATTGTTTTTGATACGGGCCAGGATGCCATTGGCCTTCTTGGCCACCTGGACATACACTGGCTCATGCTCAGCCAGTGTCAACCAGAACCCCCAGGTCCCTTTTCACTGGGTGCCTTTCCAGCCACTCTGCCTCAGCCTGTGGTGCAGGGTATGGTTGTTGCGAACCAAATGTGGGACCTGGAAATTTGCCCTCTCAAACCTTGTACCCTTGGCCTCAGCCCAAGTCTCCAGCCTGTCCGGATCCTTCTGTAGAGCCTAACCTATCATACCTATTACATGCTTAACTATTATATGCTGCTCTCTTGGAGTGTGTTACTGTTATTCTAGGAATATCAATATTTAGCACTTTGTTTCTAGATCATCTTTTTTTCTTGACCCTGGTTCTGAGGAATTTCAGGGCAAAGCTTTAATTTTACGGAATTTTCAAAGGTAAATTATTTCTGCCTTTCATAATCAGAGCAAATACATGTGTCCAATTCTGTTGGTCACTTACAAGGCCACTGGATGTGAAAAATGCTCTTTTCTGGACTGAAAATGTTTTCATTAGTCCTTTATCAAAAGTATAAAAAACCCGTTTCTGTCTGTGTTGAATTTTGAGGGTGTGAAGATAAAGTTGGAATTGTTAATCAACTAGCTAATGTGTCAAAAGCATGCTTATTTTGGGCTCAGTTGATAGCACTTAGCAGTCTGGACTTCGAATTAAATACGTTTTTTAGTATGATGCTAGGAATGTATAAACTTTGGTTTAATAGTTGTAATTATAAATATCCTGGTCTTAGTATCTCCTAAGAAATAGGTATGAATGCAAATAATTCTTACTCAATCTCCCCATGAAACTCGGATTTTGCCCCTGAGATACTAGGTCTTGAAGTCATTATAGAACCCAGAACCATTTTTAATGAAAATATACTCACTTGAGCAGCCTGCAACATGCACAAATTATTTAGGTGGACTTTTAAAATAGCCTTAGGAGAAAATAATATATTTAATCACTTCACTATATTCCAGATCTGTAAGTTGTTTCTAACAACTACTTGAAATTTCCAAGAGCTAGAGATTGGAATAAGATCTCATAACTAGGTGGAAACAGTTGCTAATATTTAAAACACTGACAGAAATTTATTTGTTAAAAGTATGTTACTTAGTTGCACTTGGGTGTTATACTTTCATTCGATGGAAGTATCACACTATCTTTTAGAAATACATGAATGAAAAAGACAGAGATCTGGAAGGAATGTTTTAAGTGACAAGAATTAGCTTTACAAATCATTGTCTTGTATTAATCACTGGGAAGTAGTGAAGTCCTTTAAACTTCTGATCTCTAAAAGTCATTACAGATGGTGTGGGGGACAGAAACTTCCTTCAGCAGTCTTTAATTAAATTCAATGTTGGGTGTCCTCTTCACTAAGGCTCATAAGTGGGATTTTCCTCAACTTTATTCTTTCCTATGTACTTCTTTAATATATTACCTGAATGAATTGTTCATGAAAAGTCCTATAATAGACTTTCTTTCGATGTAAAAGGACATATTAATATTTCTCAGATGAATGTGAATCAGAATTTTAAGCAGTATGATGACATTTAAATGCCTAGGTCTTAGGTACCAGCTGTAAGGGAAACATGTTTTTCTGCTCTCAAAAGTAAAACTCTTGAAAGGATAAATGGGGAGAGCAGATAACTGCTTCCATTCTAAACTCACAACTAGGAACAGTCTAATATAATTGGATTTGGCAAATTGGAAAGTTCTTTTCTATTCATTGATTTCATGACAATAGGAACTTTTTCATAATAACCTGATAATTAAGAAAAAATAGGCTTTTTTTTTTCTTCCAATAGTCATCTTCTTTAGTTGTAAAAGTGACAGGTGTTATTATTGTGCCAGATTCTGTGTTTAACCATCCCAGTGAGCATTGTTCCAATAAAAGGATGAGCTTGCACTGGACACAATGACTTCTGTCCATATTCCCACCTATCAGTTGCTGCAGATTCAAAGTCTATCCATTATCCTGGTGCCTCACTGGATTGTTCTGTGGCATCTGTAAGCTGGAGCAGCAATTGGACTGCTATATCTGGACAAAAGGGAAGATAATGTTACTGGAGAAATAGGCAGCACAGAGGTAAACTTCAGGCAATTATTTGTTTGCATCAAGCCAGTATCCTCTCCAATTACACTATAACCAGATGAATTGTATTCTTAAACTGACAATACTTTTTTGAGCAATACATTTTCATGTTTCTAGATGGCATGAATGGATTTGATTTTTATGTTGTTGCTTTGCTTAGGGTTAGAAAGAAACGAATGCTAGTACTTCAGCTCTGTAGTTGCAATTATTTGCATTTCAGTAACAAAGTTAATTTGAGAAAAATCTCTTTAAAGCTGTCAAAGAGGTTAATGGTAAAGAGGAGCTAGGTTAAATTCTCTCAAATTAATAGGTTTTATAATTTCTTGTAAATAGCTGTAAATGAGTAGTACTCAGCCTTGTTTTGGGTAGAAAATAACAAAATAATGAGTATGTGTGAAAATTAATCTCTGCTTGTGTGGTAGAAGACAATAGCTTTGCTTCTGATGAGTATCCATTTAGGCAACGACAGCTTTTTAAAAAAGTGTTGCAACGGAAAATGAGTCATGACATATTTTCTGTCAGTATAAATGGAACATAAAGTACAAATAGAACTTGAACTAATTTTCCTAAGCACTGGTGTCTGGGGTGCTCTCTATACCCCTTCTTCTGTGTAGTGGTCACAGATAAGTTTTATATGATGGAATCATTCAGCCAGAAAAATGTTTTCTCTTTCGATTAGGAGTAAAGGTTCTATTAATAGATGCTGAAACTTTATATGTACAAAACATCATCCTTAAAACTGATTTCTATAGCTAATGGAAGCCTTGTAAGGTAAATTAATTAAAATGTGGAACACATAAGCCTTAGGAAAGGGTTGAGCTAGTTGATACCTCCCTGGAAATATCAGCTACAGAATCACAGAATATTCTGAGTTGGAAGGGACCTACAACAATCGAGTCCAAATCTTGGCTCTGCACAGGATATCCAGGAGAGAATTCAGAGAATTACAGAATGTGCCGGGTTTGAAGGCACCCATCAGAATCTTCAGGTCCAGCTCCTGGCTCTGCACAGGACACCTCAAGAGTCACATCTTGTGCCTGAGAGTGTTGTCCAAACACTTTTTGACCTCAGCTCAGATCCTGTAAGACCTGCCATGTTTGTGCAGCATCCCTGATGGAAATGAGACCTGCCTTTCCCTGCTCTAGAGCTCAGGATAGTCATATACTTCCCCTCTTTTGATGTAGCTTCTGCTTTTTAAACTTGAAATGTTATCTTGAAATTAATCCAATTTAGGCAACTAATATGCTATACTGAAAGGATAGTAAATTTCCAAAAAACTAAAGAATTCAGTTCTGTCTTGAAAACCTTCAAGAAGCTTAAGAAAGAGGCATGTATTCTATAGTCTTCTGATAGTAAAAAAAAACAAGCAAAACAAAAAAAACCCAAAAAACCCTATGAAAGTTCAGCTAGAGCTTAAAAAAGAATGTTGTTTATTTTCTCATTTAATTGAATATTATTAGGATGCATGACATGTTCTGGTATACTGGTTTCTTTGTGCTTTGAAAAAAAATAATTTTCATTTCCCTAAATGTGTAAGTAGTGGAATTCAATAGTAATAGAAGATATCTAAGAAAAACCTTTTTAGTCTGTATTTTTATGTGTGCTTAACACATAAAAATTAGATACTAAAAGCCATCAGTCTAAAATGGCACACTATGGAAAAAATGGATTTTGTTTTTTCCTCATTTGTTCTTCTACAGGTGCACTTGGATATGTCAGAAAATAATCCTTTCAGCATTGGGATGGAAGACCTAACTACAATCAAGAAATTTGCAAGAGAAACTGAAAAGAAAAACATTTTGGTTTATGGTCTCCTTATCCAATATAAGGTATGTAATTATCTTTGTGTGTGCAAATTATCTTCTTTTGCAATTTATATGATTAATGATAGAATCTTCATTTAAAACAAAATCAAAGAGAAATAAATGTGACATGAAAAAGATTTTTGGGGAAGATTCTTGCCTGTTCCTGTTCAAAATTTAGATAGGCCTGTAGTTATAGACAAAAACGTAAGCTTTTTGATTAGAGAGGAATAAACGGTAAACATTTTTAGAAATGTATGAAAACATCAGGACCCTTTTTGCTTTTCTGCTTGGAAACTTACTTTTTTCAGCATTAAAAAAGAGAAAAACAGTGAAAGTACATTCAGTCAATGGTTCTGCAGTATTTTATGTCCCTCATCAAAACAGAGTTTGGTACTCAGGTAACAGGAAGGGCATGACATATAGGTGTTGAAATAGGGTCTGTAATAGCAGCAAATTGCCTCAGCTGCAGGCAAAAGGAGTTAGCACTCCAACATTCTTTGTACTCACAAAAGCTATTTAAAAATAAACCATTTTGCCTGGGAAACGTGTTCTGTCAACCCAAAGAGTGGGCTGCCTTGCCTCCAGTGCAGATATAGTTTTGCAGCTTAACTCAGTCAACAGTGAAGGAAGAAGTTAGAAATTTTAATAAAGAGGAAAAAATGTAATCTTAATTGGGTTTTTTAGGTTGTATTTTGTATTTGGGTTTTTATATAATTGATTAAATGTGGCTTTAGTTTTATATCTTTTTCTGATATAAAAAGCACTTGATTTTTCCCATCAAATTCTATTGCTTTATTAAGAGCTGTGAGTTTCAATACCCATCACTTTATGCTTTTATAGACTTTTAATGCCAACACAATATAAATATTGCTATTATATAACATTAATTTGTCTCTTATTTGTAAAACACTGAAGGACATAGAAGTGTTCAGTTTTTTTTCTGGTGCTATCAAACCCCATTTTTTTCAGGGTGATTTCTGGCTTTCTTTGGTAAAAATAATTTGAATAACTATTGAAACATAGCTCTAAGAGTCACCTTATCATGGTAAAAAGTAACACTTCAAATACTGCTTTAGTCTAACTGCAGTTTTTGCCTTCTAGACTTCGTTGTGTATATATATGATTTTATATGCAAGTGAATCAAATGGACATATGTGGATAGCAACAGTTAGTAAAGCTGACTGGAAGAAAGGAAAATCTGTAATCTTCAGTGGATTTTGATGGGCATGGCACCAAGACATTTTAATATTAACAGGCATGGATAAGACCAGTATGAGATCTGAGTGGGAATTCTTGATCTGTGGTGATAGAAGAATTGCAGCAGACTGCTGCCTCCATTTTTTGAAAATACAAAGCTAGAGTCATTATGTGAGATCACTGCAGACAGTCATCACTTATTAGCATGAAAAAAGTCTTATATAGAGTAAAACACTTGGCAAAGTAAGTAAACTATTTCTAGCTGTCTTGTTTCAAAATGACTTTCAAACATGTCCCTGCTCACAAAGACAGAGATACAGTCTTGACTTCCTGCTGTCTATTTTGATACATAACAAAAGAATAGGTTGAAAAACACAGATCATTTGTATATATGTGTTATATGTATCAAGTTTACTTTTGGCTGCAGATCTAGAACATAACTGTTTCTAGGTGAATACCTATGGAAAGACTTGATGTCTGAATCTAGAAATTACCGAACCCCAAATTTATTGCTGGTCTTGGTGGGACTGAGAGAGTGTGAACAAAATCAATTTGTTGCATGAAAAGACATCTTTAAAAGAGTTCCTTTTTTTTTTTTAAATCTTAAGTCCAAAGCATGATTTGAGAGTCACCAAGGTATTTTACTTCTAGTACAAGGCAGTAAGAGATGAATCTGTAGGTGAATTCCATGCTTGAGGTTGGAATGTCATAAAGGCATGATGGGGAGTCCAGAAGAAGTAGAAATACAAAAAGCACCTGTGTTAGTGCAGGATAGCCTATTATTGCAATAACCTCTGTCGTTAGATGCTTTCTAGAAGACCCAGAAAGCTATAGTTTATTTCAGAAAAAGAGTGATGACAGGTTACTTCATGGAGCTTTCCTCTAGCTGACAGGTTATATCATCACTACCAGGCATATACAGTTGATAGATACACATTTACTAATTTAAAGAGAAGGGAATTTATTCAGACATGGCCATGGTAATATTCAGGTGAAATTATGCTACATTTAGAAGGGTTATATGATTAAGTGGGTGTGAGGATATGTTGATACAAAAGAAAATGGGGGCAGTCTTTCAGATTTTGCATTAGAAAAGCAAATTTGTTAAAATAAATATTTTTTTGAAAATATAGGGGGTTTGTGTGTTTTGGAAGTGGAAATTGAATGGTTTTAGAACCAAGGAGTTCAGTTTTGATGGTATTGAAGGAGCTGTGAAGCCCTAAGAAATAGTATTGTTTTTATTTTCACTTCTTAAATGCAGTGTTTGTTTGGTATTTAGAAAAAGATGTCAAGTATTTTTATGACTATTTGACACACCAAGAAGCTAATAATGAGAATTAAAGGAAAAGGCTTTAATGTGCTGTATAAATGACCTGCTTTTTACCTTTGATTTGCTCAAAACAAGTGCATGTTTGCAGCTGGTACACAAATAGTTATTTCTCTCATAAATATCGTGCATAGAATACCATATTACTGATATTGATATATAGATTGGATCCACTTCATCAAACCTCTAGTTTGCATCCTGAAAATACTGCTAGTTTAAATCTCGCTTCCAAAACATTTTTAGTTTTTTTCTTTTCTAAAACAGTTCTGCAATGTTAGAAATGGTTTACACATTCAAAATACAAAGAGGAAAAGAGTATTCAGTCTCCAGAGCCTGAACTTATGGAATTAGTTTTTTAGCATTTTTCAGATAATTTGAAGGAAATAGCTGATAAGCAAGATGAGTTAAAAGTAGGGAGAATGGTACATTTTTTTAATGGAAGATATTGCTGGAAAATGTTGATGAAAATGTTAATAAAATTCCAAGTCTTTAATTTAATGAGAAGTTCACCTTGAAAATAACAATGACTGGCATGGTATTACTATATATTAGAATAAGAATCTTTGTTTTAATAACAGTCTAGTAGGATGTAATGGAGAAAGCAAATCTGAATATTAGGAGGAAAAACCTATAAAAAGAAGCAAAGTAATTCTTAAATAAACAAAGTTTTACTTAGAAGGAGTCTTAAGAACTGCTAAAAACCCAAAGAATATGAAAGCTTATGTCAAATCATTACATCCATGCATGGCTGGAAATATATTAAAAGTATTGATTTATATCATTGGAGCCACAAGATTTGGGAGGACACCTCAGCTGCATGTTGTTGTTCTATGTTCCGAGCAATGGAATAATACTGAAATAATACATACACACACATTATTATCTTTAAATATATTCTAGGTAGCTAATGGGTTTGTGCTTGAATATGACAGTAATGTTTAAAAAAAACCCTATATCTCTATTTACTGCTCTTTTCCCTTAAAAAAAAATAGCCTTATTACTGAATTACAAAAAATGATCAGCACACATAAAAGGAGAATATAAGCAGCATTTCCTAGCATGGGAGTTCAAATTCAACAGACTGTAAAAGTTACAGAAATAAACTCTTGGTCTGTTGGTTTCAGTAATAACTTCATTACTGTTCACAGGAAATAAAATGGAATGGTAACCATCCAAAATAAAGCACATTTGGATGGACATAGGAAGTCACATAAATCTTTAAAATAAGAAAGTAACACTAATATATCTTGGTTATAGAACTGTATTAATTTAAAATAATCCTACTTTAGAGAAGCACTGACAGACTGTTGTGTCAGAGCAGCAAATATGTGCTCAGGCTTGCCTAGGGTAAAGTAAGCCCAAATACTTTTGCTTCTGAAACTTCTGTGTGGTTAAGATAAAGGAACTATTCACTGACAGCCAGAAAAATCACAGTACCTACACTAAAAAGAGACAAATGACGCAATAGAATTATTGTTATGAAGCTGCTTGAAACTAAAAGGAACCTGATCTGTGGGTGATTTCTTATGCAAACGTGCTGGACATTTATTGTAGCCTTAAAAACTTTTTGAAGACAAGAGGCCCATCTGCAGTGTGGTTGATGGCTCAAGAAATACTTAGTGTGCTAGAAGTGTTTTATGTCTGACTTGGTAAACCCCAAAGGTAAACATTTATGATTTCTTTTTCATCAAAGATCCCTTAAAATAGTGTTCTGGGTAAACAGTAAAGCAGTGTTTCTCAGAAGAGGGAACACACCCCTCAATGGGATAATCCACAAAGTAGAAGGTGGTTTGGCAACCAGTAGTGAGATAATGAGCCTGGAGGGCAAATGGGGTAAAATCACAAAATAAAACATTGGGTACTCATTAAAAACAAATGCATTCTTCCCTACATGACCCCTACGTGCTTCTTAATTCACTTAATGATCAGCATAAAATTGGTCAAATGATTGCAATCTGATTAAAGTGATTGGGATGCTGCCTGGGGACCTCACTTTTCTCAAGATGACACTTTTTCAAAATTTCAGATGCAATGACATAATAGATTGTAATGGGTATGGAAACTTATATTTATTCATAGAAATCCTTAAGGCCAAGTAATTACTGTTTAGAGTTTTCAAGAGGCAGAAGTTGAACTTTTAAATATCGTGATCCTATGGACTATTCACTCTTTCATCAAGGAAAATTGTGCAAATTATGTCATGAGCAAGAGTGATCTTGTTTCCACAGAGTTTGGGACAAAGAGGAAAATCAAACCAGTTTGAAACTTTCTAAATGGATAGCCTAATAGAAATCAGAATTTGTAGATTTCTTAATACAAACTCATAGCCAGTCATTCACCAATAAAACCAGAGATTGATATTTATGGAGGCTTGACACATTTTTATCCTTAATTATTAGTACTATCTGCAATCAGTCATGAATGCATATTTTGCAATAAGTAGAAATGACATGATGATAAAGATTTACAAACATAGATTTGTATTTTGAACTGAAATCTATTTGATCAAATTAGCCTTTTGCATCTGTTTTGTACCATTCAGAGGATATCAAGAAATTAAAAAAGAACATGTCTCTGGTGCAGTAGTCAATTAAGAACTGTATGAGTTCAAATTTTACCAGAACGTTGGGTAAGTTTTGGGCTTTGAGTCAGGAATGGTCATAAACACGGAACTTTGCAGCCTCACTTTTGCTTGCAACACTCGGCTTCCTAACATTGTGGGAAGCACAGCTGCTTGGCTGTGCTGCTACTCATTTTAGTAGACATCCTGAAGCTTGATATTGGATAGTATTGGTCAACAAATTTCAGTTGCTATTCTTTTATTTCCGAGTTTTTGTGTGTCTACCTTGAATGAATGCATACATGTTCTTTGATTTTCTTGCTTGTTTTCTCTTGCCACCTTTCTCTGTTGTTCTGTTGTTTCCCCTCAACTCTATCTCCTCTTCTAGCCAAAACAAGTAACAAACCAGTGGGTTTCCTAGGCACTAAAATGAAGCATTTTCACAAACTAATTTCTCAGTGCAGTACCAAATTCCCGATCTGAGGGCTTTTAAGAAAAATAACTGGTAACCTTTTCCGCTTTCATTAAATAACTGTGTAGGATTTATCAGGGAAAGGTCAGAAAGTTGCTCAATTTGTCTCTGCTATTACAAGTTCTGAGAGTTTAACAAGCTGCACAGAAAACTATGAGGTTAATATTTTATGCCTTTTACACATGACCTTTTTAGACTTGTTTCAGCTATTGAACTTATAATTGGAGAAACCAGAGTTCTTCCATCAACTTGTCAACCAAAGTGATTAAGGCATGTAGACATATCTTAAAAGTTGTGACTTCATAAAATGGCCTTTAAACATCCTTGCTCTGATACCTCAGTTCAGTCATTCTGACAATGTTAGTCAATAAAGGTTGCCAGTTGTTTCTTTTGTGGATATTTTAACTGTGTAAAACATATTCCTCTAAAATAGCTTCATAGCATGATCTGGAATTTTGGGGAACAAGTGGGTTTAAGGTGAACTACCAAACTCTCTAGTGGAAAGGAAAATATGTAACATATAATATGGGAACTTAGAAAAGTATGTCAGTATTAATTATTCTGGATACTTTATTATGACAGGAAATAAACATTGAATTGGAACCATTTGCAAAAACAAATACTATGAGCATCAAATCTGAGTTTCATCTTCAAATCTGATAGTATGAGTTATTCTGATTTTTATTTCTTATTAAAGCTTTGATGTTGACCTGTTATCTCTTAATGGAAACATAAACATTTAAGATGAAAGCATTTTGACAGAAAATTTTGTTTGCAAACAAATGGCTTTTAACTTTCTTTTCCATTGCTAGCTTGCCTGACAGAAACCTCCGAAGTCCATTGCATCTGTTTAAGGACAGTTGCACTTTTGAGTTGTTAGTGCTGCAATTCTCCACTTAAACCGATGTTTGTAATCTTTTACTGTCTAAGCTGGGCATCAAAAATTTATCTGCTCACTTGGCTTCCATGCTGTCCCCCAGAGGCATCATTTAGCAGGTTACTCAAAAACCTATAGTACAGAATACTTCTGTTTTTTCTGGCTTAGCTCTGATTACATAAAACAACAATAACAAAGAAGCTTACTAAAATTGTTCTGTGTGCTTATGAGGCATTTTGAAAATGTTAACAGCTTGTTGTTGTGTTAGTTTTCTAATGAGCTTTTGCATTTTGAGTGCACCTTTTCAATTAAAAATTTGGGTGAAATTTTTCAGATAACTTTTTCCAGTTTCAATGCAAAGTTTAGTTTTATAGCAAAAGTATGCAAAGGTTGTAGGACATTTTCACTACTCTGTTGGTTCAGGAAAACTTAGGAAGTTCTTCAGCCATTTAAACATGAAAATTCCCTTGAAGCTATACATTCCAGTGACTGTAACTATTCCATGGCTTTTGCTGCAGTCCTTGAGGTGTGGCAATTCTTAAAATTTGTGCAGCAGAGGCTGTAACCATCAAACCTATATTGGGAGTATTAATTTTCTCTTTCATCCTCTCCTGCTATATACTAGCAGGAGTCAAGTAATCCAGCCTGAGGCTAACTTTGGGGGATTTCTTTAGAAGGGCTGGAAGGCCTGTGGTTGGGGTTTCTGTATATATTTGAGATACTAAGCCCCAAATCTTATTTGTTGTTTATGTCTGATCATTCAGTGAAGGTCATCCATTATGGATCATACCCCGTGCTGAAGTATTTAAAAATAATATGTGATATTACATTTCATGGCAAAGGCCCTAGAGAATGAAAAATGCCCCTTATTCCCCAGCCTGCACACAGCCATTGGGTCCCAGTGATACCCTGTCTATCCTCGTAGCTCCTTTGTGCACTTGAACCTCTTTCAGATTTGTCACCCATCTCCTCTGGAAGTATCTGTCCTAATACATCCCAGGTTTGGGTTTCTCTGTGGTGGGAGTTATTATGCTGCCATATGTCGCCATCAAAGATGACCATAATGGACCAGAGGAGAAGTTTATCTAGGTCATTGTCTTGTGTCCAACATGAGCTGTAAGGAAATGCCTAGGAGAGAATCATAGCAGGGCAAGCATATATGGCACCCCTAAATTTTCTCCTTATACTCAGTAATTGCTAACTTAAGTATTTCCTGAGCCAGAGAGGTTTTCTGTGGAAGTATTAGCCCTGATGGGTTTCTCTTCCATGCTCTTGTCTTCTGAGACGCGAGAAAATTTTTAGCCTCCACTGTGTCCCCTAATGAACAACTACATAGACTAGAAAACAAAGAAAGAGAGGTGGTTTTTCACAAAGTAGTGTCCTAAGCATAGGGGCTTGCTTCTGGTCTGCTGAGATCTCATAATATAAAATTTGAAATACAGATGAATTGTTTTACATTCACTTACATTCAATTTCATTTATCATTTTATTGTCTAGTTACTCAGTTTATAATGAACTTCCTGCATTCCATGCCAGTCAGCGACTACCCTAATGAGCTTCATATCAGAAGCAAACTCGTATTATTACTTATTATTTTTTCCAATTTGTTTATGAATGTGTTGAACAACATAGATCCTATAACAAATCCCACCTGAACTATGTGGGTTCTGTTGTGAGGACTAAGCATTTACTCCTACGTGCTTTGCTCAGTCTTGTGAGCAAGGATTTTTCCCTGGCTGGTCTTCTGTCTTATGTCCTGGAACCTTACTTTTCTTAAAAACCTTTGGGGAGGAATTTTTTCAAAGTCTTGGAAATCCCATTAAATTCAACCAACTGTCACCCACTCCTTTGAAGAAATACAGTAAGAATGTGCATTCAAACTTAAAAACAAAGACATGTTGACTTTATCATCATCTTAACTTGCTCTCAGCTATTACTATTGAGTATTTAATTGTTTTTTAAACTGTCTGGTACAGTTAGGGCTTTCTCTTCTGTTGTTCTCTATATATTTTCAGAATTTTCTTGTTTTAAATTGGAAATTATTACCACACTGTTGTGCCTACTAAGGCAATTTTTAAACTAGAGATTATGCATACCACTGGTAACTGAGCTGTTGGGTGAATGCTACATAGTCCTGAGGATTTGTCACATTCCTCTTTAATTTCTTCCATACCTCCTCTGTGATAATTGTCATTTTTCAGGTTATTTGGCCATTAACAAAGAGGGGATGTAGCATGTGAATTTCCCCACATTCAAAGGATTACTCAAGGAATTCAAATAATTCAAAGAATTATTCAAAGAATTAGTGTCACTCCACTACCTTGTTCTTGTTGCAAGATCTTACCATTTGACCTTGCTTCTGTAACAGCAAACTAATAATCCAGTTCTGTTTCTCTTCTATTACCTGTTTTCTTTTTCTGCTTTGTATTTATTGTCCTATGTTTCTGTGGATCTCCCTACTCCTGTTGTGGCCCATCACTAGGATTTGTTATTCAGAAGATGTTCACGAATTTTATCTTGTCTGGACAGGTTTTTCTTCTTCCTTCAGCCACAACTTCATGTCTTAGTTGAATTTTCACTTCTGAGATTTCTAGCACAATGTATTTAATATTGAGTCTTCCAGCTCCAATGTGTGGGGTTTTTTTGCTTTGTGAGAAGTGTTTTCATCTCTTGTATTATAGAATCATAGAATGCATTTGGTTGGATGGGTCCTTTAAAGGCCATCTAGTCCTTCCCCTCTGCAATGAGCCTGGGCATATTCCACTAAATCAGGTTGCTCAGACCCTAGCCCAGCCTGATCTCGAATGTTTCTAGGGATGAGGCATCTACCCCTTCTCTGGACAACCTGTGCCAGTGTCTCATCATTGTCATTGTAAAAAAACTTCTTCTTTATATCTAATCCAAACCTACCCTTTTTTAGTTTATAACGATAGCCCTTGTCCTATTGTTACAGGCCCTACTAAAAAGTCTTGCCTTATCTATTTTATAAGCCCCTTTAGGTACTGTAAGGCTGCTCTTAGGACTCCCTGGAGCCTTGCCTTCCCCAGATGGAACAATCCCAGCTCTCTCCAGCTTTCCTTGTAGGAGACGTGCTCCACCCCTCCAATCACGTTCTGTATATCTCAGCCTTTATGGAGGAATGATGGAAGAAAATTCTCATGTCTAGGAGCGGTTCCTAACACGAGCTTGTGCCCCTGTCAGCCATGGGCTCTCCTTAGCTGCTTGCCTCACTTATCTTGCTGCTGAAAGCAGCATCTCGTCCAAACAAGAGGCAGGCAAACAAATTCATTTACAGCCAATAACTACATGTTGCTTCTCTTCATTTATGGTAAGGCCAGAACAGTCACAGTGCATTCTGCTGCTGGCTTGTGCTTGCTGAGGGCTATTTATTTTTTAACATTCAAAGATAACAGGAGCAAATCTCGTGGTGACTTTGTCTCACTAACGTAAAGTTTCTAAGCAATTCAGCTGGCTATCATCTAAATATGTTTTGGAACATCTGAATATGAAAGTATATTCTTATCTCAAGACTATGAGATGCAGAGCGTTTGAAGTTAGATTAAACTGCCTCTTAAGACATGAAAATGCGTGGATTGGGGCTTAACAGAAGTCAGAGAAAGATCATAGGAAACCTCCACTGGGTAGTGATTTCCATCTGAATTTTGTTTTGAAGTACTTCCTGGAAGTTATTTTCCAGTCGAATACTTGGATTGAATAAAAGTGGAAAATGTCACCATTATAGATTTTCCATCATTTTCAGTCTGAACTCATTAAATTTGATTTTAAAACATTCTTTGAGGAGTTGCTTTCCTAAGCTAATTTTTATTCATTCTCCTAACTGATATTTTAACCATATTCCAAGCCTTACAGTGTACTTTCTCACCAGGTTAGAGGTCATGTTTTCTATTGAGCATCATGGCTCATTGCTTCACAATGTACTTCTATAAATCTCCTTGATTTATAACTGTTTTGCTCTTTGAAGTTTCTACCAAGCAGAATCTTTTAAAAAATGGGATTGTTTACATTTGAGTTTTATTCAACCTGTGTGGTACTGGCAGCAGCATGAATGCACATTTTTGGCAGAACCTCTGCCTTCAACTTTTTCCTTGACTCAGTCTTTCCATTCTTATGCAGCTATGAGGTCAAGTGTCTTTCACTTGTGCATTTAATTCCAGTGTTCTGTGCTTAAATTTAGCAGACCAGGTGTTGAATTTTGTACGCAAAATTTTAGCAAATTGTATGAAAGATGGAGATAATATGTGATTTCTACTTAACAGCAGTATAATGACGTATGCTTTGTAAGGCTCATTACACACCAACTTTTATGGTGTTTACTAGTGAAAACCTACTTCTGGACAGCAACCTCTGCTTGGTATTAGTGGTGTGCCAAAATTAAAGGAGAATTTTGTCAGTGCCTTAGGTATTGACTCAGGTGTTTTAAAGGTAGTTGTCCTGATGGGTCTTGCAATACAGTGTAGCTCAAGAGTAAATTCAAGCCCATTCTCATAAAGCCTCGTCTAAAAGTTATATTGAAGTTGACAATACACTCTTCTTACGAAAATAAACTAGGATTTCTCTAGAAGAAATATCATGAAGAGTTAGTTTTTATGGAAGTATACATTTTCTGCATGTACTGTTTCTAAATCTTTTGGAGAGGAGATGAGTCTGCTTTGTTTATAAAGCTTCAAAATGTTTTGGGGTGATTTACCTCACTCTGAAGTTCCATTAAGCATGTTTGTTTCTATGTCAAAATTCCACTTCCTAAAGTTTATTCCAAACCCAATTTTGAATAGTTAACTGTTATTAAATAAGAACTAACCATGCATCTACATCCAGTTGATATAAGATTTTGCTGATTAACTTCCTAGTTACTGGCATGTCACTTTTTCAGATTTTACATAAATTTTGCAATAAATAGAAGTTTTGGACAAAGTAACAGTTATCTGCAGGTGCAGCCTCAGCTTTTTAACATTCTACTAATGCTTATGTGACTTGTTTGCAGTTTGTTTAGGTTTTTTCCCCTCATGATAGAGGAAAGTGCATTTTACTGCCTAGAATCATCCAACAAATGTTAATTATGGTCTTTCTAGAGCTTATTGAATAATTGACCTAGTGAATTCAGATGATTTCATCATTTTCTTTAATTCCTTATCTGACTGATCAAAGTTCTGCTACAAAGTACTTTGCCACCCCGCTTTTTTCAGGCATGAATTGGAAAAGTTTCTCTTTCTATCCTAAACAATATAATCTCTTTGCTGAAATAGTTCATCCCAAGAGTGAGAGTGGGGATGAAATTTAGTGGTGCAAGAATATATCCACTGAAAGTTTTCACAGACAGGTTGTGTGTCAGTCACAGTAATAGCAAAGGTAAGTTGGCAGTTCTGTCAGCTGTACTGCTGCTTTTGTTGTTAACAGGATTTGCATTTCTAGAGGAAGGGCCAGTGTGGTTTCATGTGCCAGCAACTCCTTGTAGCCCTATCTGTGTGCCAGCAACTCCTTGTATAGCCCTGTGTGAAAGGACTTGAAACTGGTGTTCCTAAGAGAGATGGATTTCAATGTTCAGTGCTGAACAAAAGCAGTAGCAAATAGTATTTCTTTTTATTCGTGCATCGAAAAATAGGAATTAAGTGACAGAAAGAATGATCATCCACCTCCTTCATTCTAGATGCAAGATTATTCCTTTAAGCAAATGTTGTCTTTGCCTTCCTTTTGTAATGGTTTTGGTAACTTTATCCATCTTGCATAGGTGACTTGATAAATCTCATCTGAAACATGTATTTGTGTTATATACCCATCAATTTCAACTATTCAGTGCTTGGCAAATATTGTTATGCAATTAACTCTGTATATTTTTCCTCTTCTAATTCTTTATGGTATGAATTAGGCCATTCTCCCCCTCTGTTCAGCAAGGCCATATTTTGTACTAACTGATATTGCAGCATTAAGAGAAACTGCTTGGCGACTCAATGGCTCCGTGCCTAATTACCACGTACATATTCTTGGATAAGGGGGACATGAGCAATATCTTTTGGAACACAGAGTTCCAAAAATGTTCAGGGTTACTATTGAAAAGTAACTGCCCAAATCACTGCAGTATACTTCTTTTTTTTTTTTTTTTTTGTAAGTCAGGATCTTTCTTCATGCTGCAATTTGAAAATAATGTTCATTTTTGTCTCTAATCAAAGACCACCACAAACTAAAGTGCAACAACAGGGCAGAGCTAAGATAGCCTTTTCTTTACAGAAAAAGAGAGTGGGAAATTTATTTCAAAATAAGACCTTTTTCTTAAAAACTGTGAAGCAGTGGTGAAACCATCAAGGGTTGGGTTTGGGTTTTTTTCCCAAAGATTCTGTATCAATATTCCATTTTGCTAGAAGCAGTACAGCTGTGTTTAAGGGAGTACTTGCCAGTATAATTAAGGATGTGAAGGATCAGATTCACTTGGGATGGGAATATTGGTCAGAGGACCTCGGAGTGCTAATTTAGAGCATAAGCTTGCACCAAATTGTGCCAAAATGGGAATTATACTCAGTGTCCACCCTAAAACATCGCTAAATCATTTGAGGCAGCATCAGTTCAGTATGAAATGGAATATTTGCACATGGCTCTTGATATTGTTTCCATACTGAAGTGCAGCAACAAGTTTAATTTTAATCCTAGGGCAAGTGTTTTGCAGAAAAAACCTGTATCCTGATAATGTGTGTCCTTGCTGATGTTTTTCAGCCAAAGAACACAGGCATTCAAATATACAGACAAAAGTATTGTTATTTCAGAGCAGCACTAGAAACTTTAATGGTTTTTAACTGAAGGAGAGTTCTTTAGATTAAATAAAAATGTTTTTTACACTGGAGGTGGTGAAACGGTGGCACAGGTTGCCCAGAACCTGGAATCATTCAGAATCAGGTTGGACAGGGCTCTGAGCAATCTGATCTAGCTGAAGACGTCCTGACTCGTTGCAGGGGGGTTGGATTAGATGACCTTTAGAGGAGCCTCCCACCAAAACCATGCTGTGATCCTACGATTGTGTACTTTGGTTTTGGGCTTGGCTAGTACACTCCAGTGGTACTGGTCCAATGGCTCTTTTTGTTCCTGTGATTTGAGCTTTGGTAGCAGCATGATTATTATTTCTACAAGCTTTAGTAAGCACTGTAAGTTGGTATCCCTACAAATTGTGTTTACTCTAAATTCATGTTATCTGTAGGATTTGACTTTATTTGGTAGTCAAGGTAAGTTCAAGATGAATGTAAAACTGAACAAAAGCTTTCCATTTAAAAATAGGATGCTTTTTTTTGGGTAACATTAGGAAAAACTTTCTTGGCTATGCATAGAGGTGGTTCTCGAATTAAGAAAGGAATGTTCTTATTTGTATAGTTTCCTTAGCAGATGAAAGTGGATTTACTCTATGCAGTGTGTTTTGAGCTATGTGATTTTTTCACTTACTAAATACTTGTAGCCTGTCCTAACATTGTGCTTTGCAAAAAGTGAGCAATATCTTAGTTGTATATGCATTAGGCATACTTTCTTATGTATCTGATGAGCTCCTTCTATGCAGCCACTACAGTGTCCTAGCTTCTGTCCATTCACAGGGATCCTTGATAGAGTTCCTGCTAGTGGAGACTGTCCAGTCTCAGCAATGAGCTAAGGTGGGATTGGAAGCTACAGTAAATGAATTCATTTTAATTTTAAATTCTTCTCTCTCACTTTTCTTTGTTGAGGAAGATAAGCTGTATCATGGTAGGGAGAGTCAATATAATAATAGGAATATTTTTTACTCTTTTCTTGTGAGACAATTCTTTCAGGCACATGATGTAATTTTGGGGGTTGTCCTGTGAGTTGGACTCAGTGAACCCTGTGGGTCCCTTCCAACTGAGGATATTATGATTTGGTGATTAATCCAGATTTAGCCAAGTGATTCAGCACTATAAACATTCTCTCTTGTACATACTGCTAGTGATGCTAGTGAAAGCTACAGCCGTGAAATTTGCAGACATTCCTCTGTATTCACCATGGGTTATTGTCCATGGGTTTCAGCTTTCTTTATGGCTGCCCTTTCCACAAAGACTTTGAACAGACCGCACACAGACTTTGGCATTTTTTCCCCATTTTTTCCCCGGGAACACACTGCAGCTCATTGCACCTATTTGGTGGTGGTGTACAATGTGTTTTAGTTGCAATGGGGTTTTCATGTGTTCATCACCACCCTCAGCTTGGGTAGCTGGTGTCAGGAAGAGAGAATAAGGGGTAAAGAGACATTTTAGTGGGAGGGGGAGAAAAAAGGCAAGACAGGAGGGAACATTGCAGGAGAGAGAAATAAAAATGACTGGGAGCAGGGCAGCAGCATTGAACTTGGCTTTTTATGGCATGGGTGGAGTGCACAGTTAAGTCCATGATCATTTTACCAGTCTTGGTACTTTGCCACACTTGTTAGTGCTGTTCCAAATGGTCTTGTGGGGTGAAAACTGAATAATCATATGCTATTAAAATGCTTTATGCAAAAATATCCTGAAATAGTCTGCACAGAAACTCCTTAATTACTTGAGTTCTGAAATTTGAGTTAACCTTTGTACTTTAAAATTGAAAATTCATGCAGTGAACAGTTTACTTGCTCTCTATTTTCTCAAAAACGCATCTAATTGTAAAATTAATTATAAGCTGGCTCAACTGAATGTAGACCATGGCCCACAACTCTTCCACTGAGAACAGGAAAAGCATTGCAATAATCACATCATCTCTGAATGAGGGAAGTCTCTTCTACGCCAACTGACAGAATTTGGAAACTCTATCAAAACGTACTTCATAAATATAGATGAAAATACCACTCACGTTTTTAATCTTTCTAGAAGATCTAAAGCATTTAAATTTAAATTTGAAGTTCAGATGATGTATCCCCACTTGGCAACTGCAAAATAGGTCTTCTTTTTAATATTCACTCCAGGGATATAGTGAGCAAAATAAGATTAAAGATATGATATTAAAATAAGATAAGAGATTTCTAAGGGTTGTGCTTTGTAGGCATGTTTGGAAATATTTGCTCTAATCTACTGAGACAGTGTTTTACTACATATGAAAGCTATCTTGAAGATGAGATTTAGGACAATGAGCATGCATTTTACATAAACATGTTTTAGCCACTAAAGACCAAGTATTGTCTTGAATTGATGGGTTTATTATTTTGGCAATAATATAGATCATAGTAAAAAGATAATACAGGAAGAGAAAGCCAAAAAGATTAATCACTGCAGTCTAGAGGTGAGTTATTTTATACACCAATGAGTAATTATTTTATATACCAATGAAGTTTTATAATGCAGACTGGATTTTTAACTGACTGAGTATAAAAAAGTGTTGATTTGCAATCCCTGCAACATAAATAGTACATTTCTTCATCAGTCAGCAATACTTTTATTACTATAATTATAGTCAGAGGAAGTAGGATTTTAGGCATCTTTATCCAGATGATGATTATATATTTATTACTCAAGTTTCTAATATTTATTTTAAATCAAGACATTCCTAAACATGCTCATCCATGCAGGAACACTCAAGGCCTACCAGGAGTTGCAAATGCACCCTCTATTGAAACATTACTATTGTATTATTCTTAACAGTATCTGTTCATCATGGCATAGAGAAGGCTAAAGTGGGAGCAACTACAAAACTGTTCCTTTTTCGCTCGATTAGTCAGATATAAATAAAAGTACCAGTGATGCAAATCATATTCTTGTTATTCCGTCTTTCCTACTTGCTGGAGATTATCAGCATCTTTCAGTAGAGAAGAAACTAGGGTGCAATGTTTTTAGTATAAGCAAAGAGGAAGAGTGAGCTGTAGTGAAAACTCAAGTGGCAGAAAGGAGTTATAAAAACCAGAAAATAGTGTTCTCTGCAAAATTCCTGGGAAATTGGCCTACCACAATCCTTAATTTCTGTGCTTTTCTCCACCCTGGAATTGACATCAGTATCAAGTTAGCAAATACTTAGTGGCTTAGCTGAAGCATTTTAGCTCGATTGCCCTCGTTGAAAACACCATGCGATGATGAATAGCAGTTTTTGAAAATGAAGGGCAGTTAATTCGTAAATCTCCACACAGACACCCTTTCTCAGATGTATAGTAGCCCCAGGCCAGTATCTGCGGAGGAGTGGAATGCATACGGATTCACAGCTTTACTTCACAAGTTTTTAGTGTGATTCCACATTTTCCTCCCCACAGCATTTTACGTCTTTTAAGTCTATTGTGTCTCAGAGTTTTTGAACTGTTCATACTATTAGTTTTTTCTTTCCACACCCAGTGATAGGTGAATAGCTTTCTTCATAGCTCTTCATACATACTATTGCAATTATTAATGCTTTCATTGTAAGTGAACATTATTTATGAGATACTTGTAGAGTGATTTATCTCTTTTCAAGTATCAACAAGCTATCAGGTTTAGAAATAAGCACATTTATATTCATTTTTCTGCATCTGTGATTGATGACACGACCACTGATGCTATGCTCTGTGTGGGGGAACACATTCTAGAGAATGCTCTGTCTGGCCAGATCTGGAGATACAGATCTTAGTCTCTCTGTCATCTTTTGTAAGAAGATCTGGGAGGAATGAACATACAGGATCAGATTTGAGAGAAAGAAAAAGTGGTGAGGAATTCTCCGTCATAAGCTTGGAATAGAGGAAAGATTCTACCTCACTCTGAGCTTTTGGACTGAATGGTGGGGGTTTGGTTTCTTTTTTGTTTTGTTTTGCCTTTTTTTTTTACCTTGCAAGATTTTGATTTATTCCATTCCTTTGATAGTCCATAATTATGGTGTTTAAGAAAAACACTTATTTTAAAATATATTCACTTTGTGGTATGCAAATTAATTATGCAGTATTTCAGAATTTATTTTGATACCTCATTCTAGTATTTATATATGTTTATAAACAATGTGGGATTTGGTTAATTATATTCAAGGAAGCTGAATTTAAAGTAGAGTGGGTAGAAGCCTGGAACCAGTGAGTCCTACGAGAATGGAGGGTTTGTCTGCATGTCTGGTTGTGAGAAGCAGGCTTTAGTTAGTGTTACAGTCCATGTTGGCATAGTAACAGTACTTCAATTTTTCAATATCTTGATTGTGGATAACTCAGGAACAAGAGTTTGCACAGGAAAGTTGTGGAGATTTCCTCCAGTTTTATGCTTCTATTTACAAAAATGGAATTCATAACAGCTACTCAATTATGAAAATGATTATGCCAGACTACTCGTCGTATTTCCCTGCATATGCATATTAAAAAGCTTTCCTCAGTGATTGATGAAAACGTTCAGTAGAGACCCAATTATCATCTGAGATGCTGAGGGAAAAATAATTTCAGTGTCAATTAACTGAGTTCTGCAGTGATGCTGGTATATCCTGTTGAAAAAAACCCCAAACCCCACTGTTCTTGCAGAGTGGTTGATAATGCTATAAAAATTAACTTTAGTGAAGTAAAACTTCCACTTTGAAAGACAATGGGAAGTTTATTATTAATGATGATAGCATTTTAAAGCAAGATTATAAAAGTGACATAAAGCAATGACAGGGCCATTTATTCCTTTGAAGTTGCAAAGTAAAATTTAACCCCCAAGATAAATATACAGATTTGCTAAGACTTGCAAGAATAAGAAACTTCTCCCATAAGACTTGTAGATATTTTTCTGGACATTTTTACTGTAAAATTCTAGTTTTATACTGTGATTCACCAGAACAGGGTTTGGAGAAGTTTTTTGGTTATTCATTGCTGTTTTAGGCTGTCAAATGAGAAATGTTTCCAGGCTGCATCAATACTTGAGCAGTATAGAAGGATCTTCCCAAAGTAATCCTCTGGTATTAGTGTTGTAGTACCTTAGCATAGTTGACAAATTTTAAGTATGTTAATGGTGGTTTGTCCCATTTTTTGTTTGTTTTTTGTTAAGTTGTAACTCTAATATAACAAAGGGAACCTCTGTGGAATCATCCTATGTTGTATTGCTCCATGTGCAATATACTACTGAAATATTCTGCTCATGCCATCATAGACTAATAAAACCTCATAGTCTTTGCTGTTGACATCACTGTCAGTGGTCACTGTCCCTCCAGTACCAGTTCCACTGGAGTTTTATTGAGTAATGTGAACATTTCTAGGTTCGTGACTTGATCGTACCATACTGCTTCCTGTGAGGAAAGATGTTCTCCATATAGAGTTATGTATACACTGTTCAAAAAATATGGTTTGAAAAATGCCCCCAGCAGTCTTGATTATACCTTTGCCTACTGTAACAGAAAAAAATTATAGGCACCTGAAATTTATTATGAGCATGGTGAAATCACAATGCCAACTCATAGCAGAAGGCTTTGACTGTAAGCCTCTGCATCCTGAAATTCTGCATATGCTGTGTGCTTCATGCCATGCCTCATGGTGATGCAGTCCCATCCAGAGATTCTGGCACCTCCAGCTGGTACCAGACAAGAGTAAAAGCAGCAGTGGTGATAGAGACTCCTAGAAAACATTCTCTCTTCTGACTCAAGATGAAGTCAGTTCATCTGGGGTATTCTCATGGAGTATCTGCTATGGATGGAAGAATAGGAGAGGGAGGGAATTCCTGATGGATTTATGGTGGCACTTGAGTGTAAGGAAAGACAGGAAGACTCAAAGCAGAAACAAAGATGAACAGAAAGGGCTGACTCCATATATGGGGTTTATAAAGGAGATGCATGTCACTGCCTCTGCCACCTGGTGTTACCATGTATGATAGCTCAAAGGATGATGAAGGATGATGAAGTGCTTCACTGAGTATCCACCTGACGTATCAGCTCTTTGGAAACCAAAGATTTGTGCTATAATCATCCTTGGAATTTCTGGACTGAAAACACTTGATCTGGGCCTCAGATTTGAACCGGACTGAAGTAAAAATCCACAAAATGTGTATTGTGTAATTGCAAGGTCCTCAGCAGCAACTGCATCATTGCATTGATCTGCTCTTACTGTGCTGCTTTACTTGGTGAAGACAGCTGAATTTAGGAAGCCCCAAGAGATACTCTTTTCCTGGGTTCTTTGGGTTAAAATATTGACCTGGACTTCAGTTTCCTGTCCCTCCTGCACTGGAAAGCAGCAGGAACTCTCCTCTCCTTACAACAGCTGCTTCTCCTTCCTTCTTGCCAGGCAATCTTCCCTTTTCCTTTCTTCTTTTTGATACAGGAAATTCTCTTTTCTTTTTGCCTGAAGCAGCATCCTTTTAATAATCAAATAGTCCCTGTCCCTTACTCCCTTCAGCAACAGAATTACTTGTTACTTTTATTATTTACTCTAAATGATCTTCATTTCCCTTACTTTCCCACCCCTGTCCAGAAGTTTGCACTCAGCTCCTATGTTTTTGGCTACTGGTATGGAGTAAAAGTGGTCTGGGATGAGTGTTTAGCTCAAGTCAAACCTAAAAAGCCTGGATGCTGCTAGTATAGAGGCTGTGCTTGGGAGAAGACATCTTCCAGCCCAGTGAGGCACCCATCTGACTGAGCTTTTACCCTTTGTGGCCCTCTCACAAGTAGTCTGTCTGCCTCAAGAGCATCTGGTGCTTAAACAGATGTTCTGTGGCTCTTCCAAGAGATCCTGTGCCAGATGGCAGGATCTGCAGAATGGATCCCTGTCACTCTCACTCGCTGTTATTAGGCTTGAACACAAATATCATCTAAATGAAAACAGCATTAGACACTTTAGCTAAAAGGTACACTATGCAATTTATTCTTTTACTAATTGGATGAACTCTTTGAATCAAGATTTTTATAATGTAAGTAATAACTGCCAACTCCTATTTTTATTGCTTTTTATTGCCTCAGGCGAATATATTATTTTGATATTTAAATAATTGGCAACAGAAAGTTGACAATGCAGATAGTGAAGGTACTGTGTGCCTAAAATTGAGTGCAAAGCAAACTGTGCTGGGAAATGCCTCATGAAGTTCAGCTGAGAATTAAAAGAAAAATTATGTCTGTAAGGTTCTTGTCATGGTAGAAACAGACTTCATCATCTGCTTTATTCATGGCAATTTATTTTAATAGACTGAAGATGAAAAATGTGTGAAAACAATAAGCATTGTTATTGCTCAGTAGTATTTTGGTCATTAACTTGAGAATGTTTTAAAATTTGAAGTGATGGGAATGTAGTTACCAAAAAAGCATTTTATCACAGTGTGCAGGGACATTTTAAGCCAGCTGGTATTAACATAGCAACATCGTACAGTTTTACACAGTCTGTTTGTAGACTCTAATGCTCAGAGTTCAGAATGTGTTTTTCATTTAAGTGTAAACATCTATCTCACAACATATACAAGGCAGCTGGTGACTTGCTGGTTTGATGAACAATTGTTAAGGCTTGTCTGTGAATAGTCACAGAATCATTCAGCTTGGAAAAGACCTCCAAGATCATTGAATCCAACCTGTGACCCAACGCCACCTTGTCCACTAGACCCTAAGTGCCACAAACAGCAGTTTCTTGAAGACTTCTAGGTATGGTGACTCTACCACCTCCTTTAGCAATTTTTCCAATGCTTGACAACACTTCCCATGAAGAAATTCTTCCTGATGTCCAACCTGAACCTCCCTTGGCACAGCTTGAGGCCATTTCCTATTGTCCTGTCACTGGTTGCCTGGGGAAAGAGGCCAACCACCGCCCCCCCACCCCCCGGCTACAGCCTTCTTTCAGGGAGTTGCAGAGAGTGGTAACGCCCCCCTCAAGCCTTCTTTTCTCCAGGCTGAACATCCCCAGCTGCCTCAGCTGCTCCTCACAGGACTTGTGCTCCAGACCTTTCACCAGCTCTGTTCTCTGGACATACTTCAGCACCTCAATGTCTTTCTTGTCACAAGGGGCCCAGAACTGAGGCTCTCACCAGTGCCTCACCAGTACAGGGGGATGAGCACTGCCCTGGTCCTGCTGGCCACACTATTGCTGGCACAGGCCAGCATCAGTAATAACCTAGTAACAACCAGATGTGTTCTATCAGGTGCTTGTTAAACAACTTCTACATAAATGCCATTTAAACTTTGTTGCTGTTGATAGAAAGTCCTGCTGAAACACACACTCCAACTTAAGCAAGCAGAACTGTGTTTGATATGATGTGTAAGAGTAAAATCCTCTATGCAAAATTACATTCTAAAAATTATAAGAGAAGTGGGTGATTCCAAGATGTTAAGAGAGCAGTGAGGATATATGTCTGCAGTGATTTCACTGGTGCACTGGGATGTGTTATATAGCTGACAGTGGTGCTGCTTAAAAACTATAATAATAAAGTACATTGTGTTTATTTATTGGTATTTTGCCCTCAGTTTTACTTCAAATTCTGGTAAATGTTGACAGTTATACCTACGGGTTGATGCCTGTTACAGCACTGTCAGGAATGTTTTTCAGGCTGGAAGTGATGTCTTGAGATCTGAGCAAGGATCTTAAACTGAAGAATAGGACAGAAATGCACAGCCAGTGGAAGCAAGGATAAATAATCTTGGCAGTGTACAGAGATACAGTTTGGATGTGTAAGGAGGGGATCAGGAAAGCTAAGGTGCAGATGGAACTGGACTTGACAAGGGATAGGAAAAATTCTTCCTGAGAAATGATTCAAACTTTGAAGAATGGGGAAACAAGGTATGGCACAGGAACAGTGGAGTTTCTTTCCTCCAGCGTGTTTGCTTGCAATTTGAAAACTTGACTTCAGGCAAATTGGAAGTGCTCTGTTGAATACAGATTGGTAGCAGGGTTGAGCAGATTGAACTAGAAAATATTTTTCCATTAACAATTGTCTTTGCCTAACTGAATGGGTGTGATAGGTACGGCTTGGGAATAGACTCAATAAACTCATGCAGTTACAGATAAATGCAGCTGACATTTTTAGAGCTCCTTTGTTCACTTGATAAAATGAACTTTTAAGTGAACTGGCAGTATCTGTGAGTTACATAGAGTATGGGTCATTTATCTGTTGCCTCACTGTATATCTTCCATGAATTAAGCAACAGTATCTGGCAGGCATGTTTAATTTTTCTGATATGCTCTGTCATTCAGTTATTAAATCTAGGCATTTAGCAAATGCAAATGAGATTAACATTAGGTTGACCCTCACTGAAGCTTATGGAACTTCTCTTCTCAATTATGCTCAATCAGGTGTGAGGACTCTTAAATGTTCATGTTTAATTGGTTTACTTTACTGTGGGGGATAGGTGTAGTAAATATTGCAAATGAAGATTGTAATGTGCAGAGCCACTCCTTTTACTGACCACAAGGAAAAATGGAAACTTTTTCCAGTTTACAGAAATGTAACTTGTTTTATCTCCGTCCTATTATTGGTTTTAAATTTTGCTGAATTCTTACCAGAGATAAATATCTAGATCTGTGTTTTCAGTTACAAAATTTTCTACACACAGTTTATGAAAGTTGTAAAAAGAACTCAACAGAATATAATTGTAAAAATACATTTCCTCTAAGAATTCTCATTTTTTAAATGTAAACTAAAACACTATATATTTGAACTTAATGCTTTGCTTTGTAGAATCTTCTTTGCTACACTGAACTATCTTTGGAATCAAGTACCCTGGCATTTGAATTTCCTTATGTTTGCATAATATAGAAAGATTCTGAACAAATTAATTAAATTCAAGACAATTACAGATCTTTAAGAATATATCTGTTACTTAACCTTTAAAACTTTTACGCAGACACTCAGTAAATGGGAAACTGTTAATAAACCTGCAAGAGAAAGGCAGGCAGAAAATACAAGCCTATTTTAATGAGAAGCTGTAGCAACTGCCCTGAAGTACAACTTAAACTCAAACCTCCTCTTAGGTATCATTTATATGAATTTAAGTCTATCAAGTTCTATTGTAATTTTCTGTTCATGAGTGACAGCTAATGCAGGCACAGAATTACATATATTTCTATGATGAAACAACACTTTTTGCAATATATTGCTTTTATTTTCAGTGACTGATCTAGTAATAATTTCATAATTATTATCTGTCACAACAGACAAAGTGCAGCATTTAGGAAAAATAAGAGTCTGTGGGACTTCATTTGGTGTTTTGCTGCTTATATCTATCAGGTTATGTTTGCCCTTAGAATGGAATTTTTTAAAATGACCTTCTTCCACACAAAGATTTTTCTCTGCTAGATGAGATTTCCTAACAAATACAAAATTCTCTATGGAATCTTAAAAAGAGAAAATAATCCCTTTTCATATTATGAATTATTTGATTATTACATCCAGCTATGATATCTAAATAAATGGTAGGTGATAGGCTTCTGATCTGAATCACTGTGTAGGAAAGGAGAGGTTCATTTATATCTTTAAAAGGGCGTGAGGGGAACAAGCTTCCTGATTTAGCCATCCACTTTATTGCAGGTAATGTTAGAGTAGAGCAAGTCAGACAACTTTATATAGAGAGTTTTAGTAGATTTTAGGTTTAGTGATTCTGTGCTTTAGCAGTTTGGCTCTTCTAAAAGCAGAGTATATCAGGAGCACAATGTCAAACACGTCAACTACTTGACTTACAGGTGTCCTTGGATTTTGAAAGTTCTACTTCTGAACTCACACACCCCTTTTCTGTCCAAGATCTATTGAAAATCGTGAAGGTTTTCTGTGAATCTGAGTCTAAATCTGATACAATTTTGGATTTTATCATCTGATGTAGCAGTGAATTTTAGTAACAATGTTAAGAGCTGTTCTCCCATCACCTAGTTTCGTAATTCTGATTTTCTTGTGGATTGTGTCAAACTGGTTGTCTGATTTTAAAGAAAGCTTTTGTAGCTACAACTCTCATCTCTGTAAGCACTCAGAACTGTTTTTGTTATACATAAAGATATTTTAAAAACCATTTATTTTAAAGCATTTTTCATATAGGTTAGATTCATGAACTGTCTTTTTTTAATGAATGCATGCAACTAAGCTTCTTGAATTTTGACCATTTGGTCATGAATGAGCATTATTCTGTACATCTGAAATGAAAAAAAATTCTTATTTTCAGATTCTAAGTTATCAAATCAGATCATATTAGTGCATGAACTGTAAACAGTGGGTGCTGGCAGAATGTCACAATCGTGCAACAGTTCAGCTTTGTAATGCTGCTTATGAGACTTTTCTAGTTCTTTTCATCTGAACTGTATTTCTTTTTGCCTAACACTTTAAGAAACTGAAAATTAACTGATAGCGATTGTTGTTATAAATAGCTTCAGGCTTCTTGATAAAATTAATGTCTTGGAGCTGGTGTGCAATGACATCATTAACAAATCAGTCTATTGCTTGTTTTCCTTATTTTGAAGTTTATTTTCCATTTTATATCAGTAATATAATCCAGGCATTTCAGTCCAAAACAGTACTTCTTGGGTGGTAAAACTCAATAGGTATTTAGTCCCATGCCTTATAAATCTACTAGAGGCAAATTATAATTGTCTTGAAATACAATGCTTGTCATAACTTATTACAGTTTATGTATTATCTATTGTGTAAATACAGTATTGGCTCCTTTATGCACATACTAAAGTCAAAGCAGAATATAACATCACAGTGGCCAACACAAGGACCCAGAGAATTGTCTAGGATCCATGGCAGCTTTCTCAGAACATTATCAGTTAAGCACAAGAGTCAGATAATTGCTTCTACTGACTGATTTGCCTTTAGAGCTCCTGGTATTTACTGACTGCAGAATATGAAATTTGGTTCCCACATATTTAGATATTAGAAAAGAAAATGTTTCACTGAAAGAGTGGTCATGCATTGGAATAAGTTGCCCAGACAGTGGAGTCACTGTCTCTGGAAATGTTCAGGAGGTGTCTGGATGTGGCACTTGGGGATATGGCTTCGGGGTGATTCTGGTGGTTCTGGGTTGATGGTTGGACTCACTGGTCTTGAAGGTCTCTTCCAACCTTGATGATTCTGTGATTTATTTAATTACTATGAGATGGTAGTTGCTGAAACAAGGATTCATATACAATGCTTTTTAAATTTATTACTTCCCTAAATGCATCCTAATAAGGTGGAATGAATCTAGAAATGTTTTGGGAAAGATGATTTTTGGCATAATTACAGTTTATATTATAAATAGCTCTGAATTTTAAAATGTCTTCTTTCTGATATTTACGTTGATGGTTAGAGATTTTCTGAGTAATCATTTTGAATGCCATTGCAAAATTTTAATGCTCCTAACTGATATTTATTACCATTTTGTACTAGGGCATTTTTTATTTTTGAGTTTGTTTGAACAAGTTAATTCTAGTGTATATTCATAAAGCTTTAAGATTAGTCCTAAAGAAATTCACAAAAATTGCAATTGACACTTCAAATTTCCTTCCTAGTATTAGAATCCTATAAAAATATATTGAAAAAATTGAAAATATTAAAAGGAAGAATAAGTTAGATAATTTGCTCTCAGTAAGAATAATACTCTTGCATATATAGGCATTGTGAGTATAAAAGATTTCAGTAGTGAGTTTGGATTTAATGACTCTCTCTGTATAAGTGAGACCTGTGTCTTGAAAGTATAGATTTTGGAACTCATTGGTTGTATTGTCCAGGATATTGGTAAGTGAGCAAATATTTGAAAAAAAAAAATCAGGGAAGTGGAAGACAGAAAGTTTTATTCTACTACATGTTTCTATAATATTGTCTAGTTTATATACTGTAAATATATGTGCTGCACCAGCAGTGTTAAAAGAAGAGTAAATCACTGAGGCATGGACGCAACAATATTTTTTCAGGTGAAGATTAGGCTAAACAATTCAGGAAATCCTTTCTGCTAATGTGTGATCTGGTTATAGGAAAGGCTGTGCAGAAACCAGTGGGAAATAATCAAAATGCAGTAAGTTAGAAAGGATTTTTAAGTCCCATCTTTGGACTGGAACAAGTCCAGAGACAATCTCAAGCACAAGACAGCCTGTGTTTTCCTAATGGACCTTGAAGGGAACGTGTGGTTGTTAGATTTGTTTGACAGGGAGAATGGAATCTCATTTTGAGAATATAAAAGGGCGTTAAGCAGCAAAAGTTAATGCAAAAATACTTACCAGGTAAGCTTCAAGTAAATAATGGAAAGATAATCAGTAGTTATTGTGAAGGGGACATTGTTACTGAGGACAACTGGGAGTGTCAAGAAACAAGGCTGTGGCACGTCTGTACTGTTGCAGACACAATTCTGCTGACTGAATAGGCAGCAGATTTATGGAAGCAGAACATGCAGGGTAAAAGCTGAGGCCAAGAGCAGGCACAAGGGAATCCAGTTTGCTGAAGACAAAAGAGATATTGAATCAAGAGAGGATTTAGTGGAAATGGAGTTCAGAGATTACTTCTTTTGTCTGGAGGAAACCTTTAAGGCATGCCCATGGAAAGCCAAACCACACATTCATCTAATCAATACAGGCTGAGGAGATGAACAATGTGAAATCAGTGCCCATGTAAAAAGATACGTGCACTTCTAAATGCAGCTGTGAACTTGGAAGAAAATACTGAAGCTGGAAGGAAAAAAATAAAAGTGAGTCAAAGTCGGAGAAAAAGTAAAAGTTGCACTTTCTAGTTGAAACTAGCACCTAAATTATTTGAACAGCAAAACTGGTTTCTAATTCTGGATAAAGCTTAAACAGAGCTACATTCCTTTCCTTTTTTACCAAACAATGTATGACATAATAGCTCTGCAGGCTCTCAAAGCTGAGCTCATATGGTGAGTGCTGGGATTCGTATCTGTGCCATACAGTGTTCCCACCTGACTAACTGACCTTTTAATGAGTTTTATTTCTTTGTTAGCTGTGGATATCAAGACTAGAACTCCACAAAATTAAGCTACTAGATTTCCCTTAAACATATATGTTGTTATTATAATACCGTTTCTATTAAAAAAAAAGTATTGATTTTTAAAAATTAATTTAAAATTCCTCAGCAGTGTTACATCCAGGATCTGTAATGGTTAGATGCTGTCAAATTTTTGCTATGGGAGTGGAGGCAACTTAGTGTTCTGTTTGCTTTCATTTTTGACTGTTATATTCAGACAATAATCCAGTAATTTTGTTAAACCCTCTAAACTATTCTTCAGTTTGTTTTAAATATTGTTCAAAATTAGCATATTTTAAAATAAATCAGACATTTTGCACGTGAATTAAACAAGTCTCATGATTCTCATGATTCTTGCATCACTTCTAAGTATTGGCAACAGTAATTTAGATGAATATTCAGTTTTTATAGGGAAAGGTGAAAACCAAAACCATTTCACATGCAGGCAGTCTACAAGACAGTCTACAATATCACCTCTTCTACCTTACTATTTTGGGAAAACGGCCATCCATTTTCTTATGAAAAATACTAATGCCATCCATCACTGTGAAAATAACATTGGTCGCTTGTTCAGCCCATACATTTCAGTTAGCTTTGGATGACCCAAATTTTAAAGTGAGGACTGAGCGATGTGATAAACGCATACATATCATGTTTAATCATGCCCTTGGAAACTTCCATAGTTTCTTAAATGCTTAGTACAGAAGGTACTAAAGAGAACCAAACTTGCCAATGCAGCCAGTCACAGACATATTTTAAGTTGCAAGTAGGCACAAGATGGTGTTAAGATTTTTGAAAAGAAACTTCAGTAACAATTTAATTGAAAGTGTTAAAGTCTGTAAAACATAGACTCTTATTATGCAACTCAAGACACCTCAAGAATAAGCTTGACACTGAATGCTAATCTCATAAAAACAGATGTGTTCATATCTAACCAAGTATTTCATATGCCTTATTTTTAATAAAATATCTTAATTAGCATAAAATGAATCCATCTGCTAAAGCAGGACTCATTCCTATTTTTATTTTTTAAATTCTATTTCTTTCTGTTTCTTTTTAAAGCTTTAAAATAGCTTTTCTAAAAGCACTTTTTTTTGTTATTTTACAAGAGTTTTATCACTTGGATATATTTTCATTTTGAGTGCCTTTGTTTGTATATAGACAGGCTATTGTGTTACATGATTTGGGCTGATAACTTGTTGGCAGAAAGAGAAGTCTGTCTTGGCAAACTGATTTTTATATAAGAGAACATCTGTGAGCTTCATCTTTGTGGTGTAGCTGGACCCTCATAGCCTAAGAGAAAACTAGAATCTAAAAGCAAGCACATCTGTCCCCTCACAACTATAAGGATTATACATTTTGAGTTTAAGGATAAGGATTTACTAGTGAACCCTGAGGAATGCTACTAACTGCTTTATCTGTTTGCCGTGGTTTTGCCACCAGGCAAATTATGTGCTCTTTCCTGCTTTCCTATGACTGGGCTTCACTCAAAGGGTGTTTTTGGAAACTGACTATTTACCCTCCAGCTGTGCCATCATTTAATCAGTAGCTAATGGCAGGAGAGATTCCTCTATTTGATTGAAGAGTGGAGGGATGATCAGATGGGGGGTCAGACTCAGAACAGCCATCACAGCAGGAGCATTAAGGTTGGAAAAGACCTTCAAGATCATCAAGTCCCTGAACCTCCCTTGATGCAACTTGAGGCCTCTTTGTCCTGGTGCTGGTTGCCTGGGAGAAGAGTCCGACCCCCTACCTGGCTACAACCTCCTCTCAGGGAGTTGTAGAGAGCAAATGGCCTTACTTCCATCCACACTTCCATGGGAAGATACAGAGTGTCTGGTGCTTGCCATTCCTCTTGGCTACTCAGTGGAAACAGAACACTTTGCCATGGTGGTTCCTTGGTGTGTTTTTATATTTTCCTGCCCCATCTGTTGGATTAGGTGCAGACTGTTGACTGCTGCTTTCTGACCTTCTGCTCACACCAGATTTTAAGACTCATCGATTCATCCTTCCTCTAGGATTAATTATTCAAAATTCATATGCTCCCACCATTGCTTAGCTGAAAACTTTTAAGAAGGACAGACAGTCTATTTGCACTGACCTTAGACTATGGACTAAAGATGACAAAGAAATAAAGAACAGAGAAATCGAGTTTGGATCAACATTTTCAGAAATTATTATTATTATTATTAATATTATTTCTTTGTACCTTCTGAGTAGGGATTCATTCGGTTCATGTCCTAGGGTGCTGGTCAGATAAACTGTGCAGTCTTAAGTGAGTGGGTAAACATTGTGTTGGCAAAATACCTGAAGGAAAACAATAGAGTGCATTTTGCAAATGCACTTTCTCCATTAGCAGCAGTTTTGCATGTATTTGAGCATACCTGTGCTTAGAGGTCCATTGCTTGTGGAATTATTCACGCTTGCAGAAATTTAAGTTCCTTTTCTGCTTATTACATTCACTGTGTGAAGACTGCTTTGGAGCTGGGAACGAGTTTGTGTTTTGTGCAAAAGAATGTTGAGAACAATCAGAATTACTGCAAAATTGATGTGCTAAAGCCTAATATTGGTGTGAGAGACAAAGGGAATAAATCTTATTACTAAATTCTGTTGTAACTTGTTTTACCCCTGCTGACTCCTCTCCTCTTACTCTCCAAGGAGAGATGTCACCTCATGTTCTTGTAACCTTTTGTCTCATTTCTGAATGCTTTTTCATCAGTCCGTGTTAGTTTTTTCATTGTTGTTGGTTTTTTTGTTTGGGTTTTTTTGGTTTGGTTTGAGTTCTTTTGTTAAATGTAAACTAGCTTGGCCTTACATGAAAGTCATGAATTGCAAGGAACTTATATTATTGTCTTCCAGTGGGCTGTAGAGCCTATGGGACTTAAACTATGCTTTAATATCAGAAATGTGGCCAGAGAAGTAGAATCTGAGTGATAAGATGAAAGCTGTAGGATGGACATTCAGTGTGATTCAAGGATATTTCCAAATTTCAGTGTGTAACTTACACACTAAGTTTTTATGATTTATTCTGCAATCAGTCCCTCCTCATAGAACGATGAGATGATGCAACTTGAGAGCCACTTTGCATACAACTGGCTAGATTCAATTAAGAGTAACAAATTAGGGAAATCTGTGATATCAAATGACGAACAATGTGCTTCTGAACAGCCACACCCTCTCACTGTGTCTCACTGCCCAAAACACTGACACTTGAGTCACATTAAAGCTGCTTTTGAAATTTTGAGAGAACAGTTTAGAACTAGTTACGTATCTCCTGTAGCAAAATACAGAGTTTAAAGTTGAAATTCAGCCTCTGCAACTGCAAAGTAGCCAGGCTTGTAATACTGTCATTACTTTGGTTTGTATTTCTGTAACCAAGACTGGAATGTGGCCTTTACCCCACTGAACTGATTTTATCATCCTAAAAGTTTGAAAGCCACAAAGCTGGATGTGAACAATAGCCCAGCATATGTCTACACATACTTTGTCCCTCAGTACTTCCTGGGTTTTGTTTACTTCTTTCCCCAAAGGAGAATTTTTTATTTTGATTTTTAGAAGGCCATACAGTTTTTCCTCTGAACCATCTCAAATAAATTATCTGTAATCAAAAGGAATGTTTCCAATCAATTAGTTACTGCAGCCATGTGCTTGAATTTCAGATTATTCACAGTCTGTAGGAGTTGTATAATGAAGATTGTAATGACTGAATGTTGGCATGTGTCCATTTTAACAAATGGACACATGCCTCTTCTTATTTTGGCGATCTGGATGTCTTTAGGCTTAATATTACATATGAAGTTAGCACATATAGAAGGGAATAAAAATTTGCTTTAGACTGGAGGAAATTTTTAAAAATGCTCACATTTCCTCTGTACTGATTTTTAGCATCCCACATGAGATTCAAATGCATCACTCATTCTTTCCAAAAACCTTACCATTTTGTTACAGTCACTAACTAAAAGTTGCCCAGTCTTTTTATATAACACTGATAGTCACAATCACAATTTGTATGTCACAAAGTATATGAAACTAAAGCATTTCATGTCTTGTGCTACATATTAGCAACTTAGATGTTTGTGAACTACTGTGTCCATTTTTTTCTTGGAGAGTGACACAACCAATCTATGTTGTCAATGCAATATGGTATAGAAAGGCAAAACCTCTAATATTGAATTACACTGTGTTAAACATACCATAAATATCTACTTTTTGCTTGTGCTATAAGTTTATGGAAGAAGTGCTGTATTGTTTCCTCTGTCCTCATTAGGTAGGTTTTGGAATTTTTTTGTCATTTATTACAGTTATACTGATGATCCCAGATCTCACTGGGTAGAAATGTTTTATGTGCTTCTTTGAAGATTTTTAAAAAAATTATTTATTTCACCTGCAGTATATGACACAGTTTACCTATCAGACAGAGCCTCTGACTTTGATATAATCTCACCTGATCTTTAGCACTGGTGTATTTTTTATATTTTTAGGGTTGAGATAGTTGTGTACTTAAACTTTTAGCTCTGTGTTTTCCCTTTTCCCCCTTCTGCCTTGCTCCCCCATCACTTCTCTCTGACTTCTCTACCTGTTTTTACCTTCCTTCTTATTGCCAACTAGGGCTGAAACACTAGTCATCAAATGAAATAGAGCTTGAAGGTGCTGCATTTCTCCATTTCTTATAGGAGAAAACCAGGTAAATTGTACTGAACTGCTTTTGCTCTGCTACTAGCCCCACGTGTCAAATGCAGTCCTACGGACCTGTAGCTGCTCTGCTTTGCTTGGTGCCTGGAGAACTGCAGCAGTCTGTAAATTATTTGCATGGTCGGGGTGTTATGTTTTGCAGGAGGCCAGCACCTCTTAACCCATTTTTTCTGCCTGTGAGTGTGTGGTGGGTCTGCCTTATATTCCTGTATTCCTGGCTAGCTGCAAAACTTAATGCTGCAGCCCATCAAAGTATTGATAGACTCTCGCAGTGGAACAGACAGCAGAGAATCCACCACACAAACACGCTGAGGGGAATCCTGTTATAACTTCTTCATGAGGGGAAGCATGGGGGCAGGCACTGATCCCTTCTCTCTGGTGACCAGTGACAGTACCCAAGGAAATGGCATGAAGCTGTGTCAGGGGAGGTTTAGGTTGGATATCAGGAAAAGGTTCTCCACCCAGAGGGTGGTTGGGCACTGGAACAGGCTCCTCAGTGAAGTGGTCATAGATAGCACCAAGCCTGGCAGTGTTTAAGAAGTGTTTGGGAAATGTTCTCAGGTACATAGTGTAATTTTTGGGGCTGTTCTGTGCAGGCCCAGGAGTCAGGACTTAAGTGATCTTTGTGGGTCCTGTCCAGCTCAGGATATTTTGTGATTCTGTGATGCTGTATGCTGGTGCTGTGTGGAAGGCTTAAATCCCACTTCTACTTGAATTTGTTAGTGCTATCAGATTGATCCACGGCTTTCTGAAAACAGAGGAATGACTTGCTACAACTTCAGTCAACTTCAGACAACTCTTAGATTTTCAGCAGGTCGCAGAGTGCAGGTTGTCAGAGCAGAAAGCAAGGTTCCTGTGCCTTAGGAGCATTTCAGTTTTCCTGTACTGATGACAAGAATAATTTTTTCCTTCCCCTTGAAAACCCTTATGGTGTTTTTTGCAAGGTTACCAGAGTGATACCTCATAGAGCCTGTAGGTAGCACAGTAACATATACTAACATGAATATATTTCATGCTATAGAATTATTTGGTAACATATTGTATTAAGAAACCACCTCTAAGAAACCTGAAACGCCTAATATAATTTTGCAGGCAACCACATCTGTTAAATGGCGTATTTCTGCCAGTAGTTTTGTACCAGTCCCATACAGGTAGCAGAACTGGCTGCTAGCTCAAGCATTAGGTAGCTTTTGGAGAAGCTTAGAGGGCAAGATGGTTGACAGGCATTGTGCTGTCACTGCTGGCACACTCAGTCTTGCAAAGGGCTTCAATCAGATAGTGGTTAAGTGCTGAATGAAAACTCTTGCGTAAGCTGCAGTGATTGAATGTACTGGAAGTGTTGTTCATAACAAACTCTTCAGACAATTTTTTTGGTCTAGGAATTTTTATTGATCATTCAGCATGATCATGGAAACAGGTTTTTTTAGAGGGAAAAAAAAGATTTGGAGAACTGAAGAAGGGAACTGAACCCTGGTCACCTACATGCTGTAGAACATGTAGGTAATGGAGCTATGTTAAACCTGCTGATTTAGGGTAAATCTGTCTATTCTTATCATATTAGAGAAAGGAATCCTATTTGAGTTTTTGTTTGTTTGTGCTGTTTTGTTGGACTTTTTTTTAACCAATGAGTGATATTTACCATCGGGTTTAAATCTGTGAATCTTACATGAAAAGATAAAAGCAATGGCTCTAGAGACTTAATCCTCACAGACTCCTGAAGACTTAAAATATTTGTTTGTTCTCAGTATATTCACACAGTCATTTTAAATGTTGATAGCTCTCCATTTTCTTTGTATAAATGATAATTAAAATGGCTGATTAAGGGTATGAGAGAGAGTTACAGTACAGTTTCATGTATTTATATACAATTTATCCAGGTTTGGGTTGACTATCATGAATGTATGACCATTTAACTGCAGGGAATTAACTCAGATCTGTCAGAGGTCACTAATGAAGTGGTCTGCTAAACTACATTAGCATAGTGACAGCATGGTTCTTCCAGTGCCACATCACTTTTTTTCAATCCTCATTGCATCCTCAGTATCTAGATTTAAAAATTATTTATTTTGAGGAGTATCCACTAATGAAAAATTGTTTGCATTTTCTTAGTTTAGAAAGGAAGGCTGTGTGTACAGAGGTTCAATTATGAACCTGTTTGAGTAATTTTGAACCCAACTACCTATCTGAACTCAAGTGCTACCTTAATTACTTATGTATTACTTGAAAGGAAACCTAAAAATATTCACTGAAATACTTTTCTTATCTTTTAGAGTTATCTGCATAGCTATCTTCTTATTGAGATAAATTGTTGCATTGATTTTATGTATGAGATGACACTTATCAATAGATCCTTTGGCACATGGAGTAAAAAATGTGATGTGGAAGCATTTTAAGAAGAAAGGAGACTTCAGATTAATTTGTACTATTACAGAAATGAAGGTTGCTCTAATATGTACATGCATGCCAGTACATATCTTGAGGGGGAAAAATGCTTCTTTGTGAATCTACTGATGAATTCCTCATGGTGTGATTAAACAACAAACCATGTTAGATCATTGATTTCTGGTAGTGGAAGAACCTCAGTCCCTCTTCAGAACAACTGTCTCAACTAAAAGTATTAATTGAAGAAGAAAATTTCAAGTATTGAGGTTTTGGAGGCTAGATTCTCCACTTGGTTTCTCTTGAGTTCAAATAAAACTGTCAGTGATGTCAGGATAGTTTTGAGGGGACCTGGTACAGCTTTACAAATTGCAGCATTCTGTGGAGTTTTAAATTAGCAGCAGTTCCTCTTGTACTACCATCACAGTCTTTTACAAGATGCTTGCCAGAACAGAGACTGTTTCAGCACTTCTCTCTTCTGCCCGTGTCTCCTGGTGTACCTGGTGTGCACCCCTATCCACACTGTGTAAAGAAGCAGTGGGCATGAGTTACTTATGTTGGCTCCAGCCTTTTTCCATAATGTAGCAAGAATGTGCAGTACAGCACAGCTGTCTTCTAGTGTGGTTCATCCTTCTCTCCTTCTCTGTTTTAGTGGGAAAGGTGTCTACAGTGTAGTTAATCTTTAATTTTTAATGACTGTGTTTATGTGGTAGCAACATGGAATTTGTGCCTCAGTCTGGGGGGCACTATTTGATTGTGGTTCTATTTATTCTTGGTGCATCTGGTAGAGAGAGAAAGGCTCAAGTGTCACTTCCCAGTGGTACATAGGCTGTATCCACACTGCTAAAGTGAAACAGGCCAGGGATGGTTCTCCTGTCCTAGGGCTAAAAGGCACAGCATGCCTCATCTCCATATGGCTACGGTCTCGCTTCCCAAAAGAGGGTGGCCTCATTCAGCCTGTCCCCTGGGACCATTCCTTGGCCTGTGCTGTCCCCTGAACCATGCCCAGCCATTGTCTGGAAACATGTTAGCTGTCAGGAGCCAAAACTGTGCCAGGGAACAGGCTTACAATGGAACAGCAAGGGCAGGAGCATGCCAGCACGCCTGCACATGCTCTGGCCCTCTTTCTGTTCCTGGTACAAACATAACCATGTTAATACTGATGTTGCCTAAGTTTAGCAGCATCTTTAAATCCTGTTTTCAGGCTTTCTGTCAGCCATATAATCAGGATTATACAACTCTGTTAATTTTAAAAAACTTTATTAAATGGAATGTCAAATAATATTACAGCAAGTCAGAGTGCAAATAATGGAGCACAGCAGTTTTATTCTTTCAGCAGTACAAGACAGAGGTAATACCTGCAGAGGCTTTCTTTTTTTGGGCTAAAAAGGGTAGGTGTGTTTTTGAAACTATTCTTAAGCTGAATTAGTACATATGTAAATTGAAATGCATATATGTGAAGTTCCAGTTGGGAAAGAAAATAAATCCTAAACAGATTGAAGCAAAGAAATGAATCGTAAGGGAGATGTCAGTAAATATTCAGATCTCCTCACAGTTTCTTAAATAAATGCACATTTGTAAAATGTCAGATTTCATATTCCACACACAACTTTAGCTCTGTCCCTGTAGCCATTCCCAGTCTTAGCCTGCAGACCAGAGAACCCCTACAGTCAGAAACTCTACATCAAGTAAATTCTGAGTTACAGCCATCAAACAATATGGTTACGTTGGAATATTTTTGCTATTTAATAAGAGACAAAGCAGATATTTTATTTTGGAATCAAAGTGCTGTTATGTGGATTTATGGTTTGTAACATTGGCAGTGTTTCTGAATACTTTTTCTTCCAAAGTACATAAATATAAAGTGGTAAAAGTTTTGGTTTTAGCTTATAATTGTAGTTAATAATCTGTTCAAACAATAAAAAATTCTATTTGTTAATGGCCAAGAAATGTTTGGGGGGTTGGTTTTTCTTTTTGCAGGAGAATCATTTAAATCAACTGGATGAAATGAGTAGACAGTGAATATCACAATGGTTGGGGGGGAGTTCATGGCACTCCAGTTTATCATGTGGACCTGCAGTTATTAATCCATCAAAGTCATTACTGCCTCCAAGTCTTCTTTAAAGGTCACAGTCTTTTTAAAGGATTTCATTAATGAGGAAAAGAGCTATTCCTGTTTGATCTGTCCAGAGTGTGCAGGGCTGTGCACTGCCTGCCTGGCGTGCCGAGGGATGTTCTGTGCTTGGAATGTGCAGTGCTGAGCAGTGGGTGGGCAGTACCGTGCGAGAGCTCTTGTGGCTGCAGGAGGGCTTGTATTGATCCTCCTGCTCTGACGTCCTGGGTTGTATCATGGTTACAGTATAGGCAAACACATCAGGCAGTTAAACATGTGAGGACATGGTTCTGCTTGGTTATTTGACTTCCTGCAACTAATAATGAGATTTTTGAAAGATTTAGTGCGATGCCATTGAATATAAAAGAAGTTTGGAGGCCTGTATGTGCAATGGAGTTAGGTGCGGTAGATTAAGTTTGTCCTGGCATCCTTATTGAAGCTTCCCTGTAGGCACTATCAGCTGTAACCAGCATTGTTGCCAGAAATAACATTGCAATGTCAAAGCCATGGGTGTTTTAAGGGTATAGCCAGGGGACCTCAAGTGTTCTCTTGTTTGTTTAACTTTAAATTAATAAAGGCCCACAGGATTTTTTTCCTTTCCTGGGTTGTTGTTGAATTCTGTCATTTTATTTCTTTTAAAGATTCTTTAGAAAAGCTGCTGGTGTTCCAATTACAATGAAAATATCTGCCTACAGGCAGAGTGATGGCCTAATATAAAATAAAGTCCTAGCAGGATTTGGAAGAGAGAAAGAATACCCAAAATATAATTTAGTTGTTGCATCAGTCAGTGTTATGCCTACACTTTGAACAATGTGTTACCTTTCAGTTGCTAAAATTATTTTTGTTTTGTTTTTTTGGGGGGGGGGCGGGGGGGGTGGTGATAATGGCTAGAAATGATCAACAAAAGTTTTAAATTATGCCCAAGCAGTGACCATCAGATACTACAATAATGATTCCTATCATAAGAGTGAGTCCTGATTCTCAGAAAGATATACAGGATAAGAAAGATAAGACAGGATAGACAAACTGAAATTCCTGGAGGACTCCAGTTCATCGTGTTATTTATTACCTCCTTCTGGTAAGACTGGCTGTGAGAGTAAACCAAGTTAATGTCAGGACATACTTGACCTCTGTGGCACTGATTTCTCCTGCACTCAGAGGCTGCCTCCTGGGCCCAGGTGCTGGACACTCTTCAGGGAATGGGTGACCATGAGATCAGAATGGGATAATGTTACTGGGAAGGACCATCAGCACAAATCTAAAATTAGTAACCCCTATGATCAATATTTTAAAAGATTGCCTTATTGAAACCCTCAGTATATACTTCATGAGGTAGTTAAAACATCAACTGTAACTGTACTAAGAATAAGAATATATTTTCTATTACACTTGTTATCCTAAATGAGATGATGTATATTCCCTTAATTCCCTGGTTATTTCCAAAAAAAAGACACACAGTGATCAATCCTACACAGGGGCCAAAAGGTTTCCTGAAGAGTTATAATGATAGTATTAATAATTGGATTATTAGAAGTGAAGTAACTGTAAAGCTTGCAGTTCTGATTTGTGCAGCTTACTTACTATGTTTCTGTTTTTGAACCCATATCAATTTAGCAGTCAGTTTCATGGTTTTTAGACCACCACTTCTGCATGCAGGCTTCTGTACACATTACTCTGCCACATTGCCTGCCTTACAAATATTACTCATAATTCTTTGCATGTCTTTCCTTCAGAACATGGAAATTAAGACTAAAGCCTTAGGTTTGGCTTTAGAAAAGGCTTTTTTCAGTCTAAAGGAATCTTATGGTGTCACTTTCAATCTCTTCTGTGAAAGTTAAATTTCTTTCTCTTGCTTCCTTTTATGTTCAAAAACTTCAATAATTTATTACTGCAAAGGAATGTATACCAAATCCAGTAACCAACAGAGGATGTGGAAAGATTTATTGGGAGAAACATTAAGAGCATTCCTGGCCAGGTGTATTTTATTTCTTTTTGTGAATGGAAAAAAAAATACTATACCCCTCCAGCCAACTTCAGATATGGCTGGAAGCCCATTAGGAAGAGAGTGTCTATAATTGTGAAGTGCTTCTTGAGATAAACTGAACAAAAAGTGATGAAGGGCACAAGGAGATCTGGCATTGCTGTACAGCAAGAAATGTGTTGCTCCATTTTGAAAGCAACTGCAGTGTTTGCCATCTGAGTGGGTGTGCGCACAACTTCCGCTCTCCTTGTATTTTATCCAGCAGTTCATGCCCATGGGAAATGAGGGAGTGAACGCCCTGTTGAACCACAGCAGTGGATTCTGAGTTTGCTTTTGCACCCTTGGTCCATGACAAAAGGTCCTGAAGGAGCAGGACCTCAGTAGACATCTGCACTCCTTGCTTAACTCTCACTCAGTGAACAGCAAGACACTCACGTTTTGAACATTTTTATTCTACCAAAGTTTTTTAGAACTCTAGTTAATAATTTTACTGCATATTGGAATATATACCATGAATTTGTGAGGAGTGTAATCTTTTACAAGGTTACAAATTGTATTTTACTTATTTGATGATATTTAGGACAAAATTCTAGGCAAATACAAAAAAATATTTTTTCAGGAGTGATAAAAAAATCAGTTATAAACTAGCTATTTCTAATTTGATCCAGTTACCCCTCTGGCTTGTTTAAGCTCATTTACATAAATAGCAAAGTTAATAAGGGCATTATCATCGAATCATAGAACAGTTTGGTTTGGAAAGGTTCTTTAAAGGTTAGTTGCCTATTCCAACCCCCTTGCAGTATGCAGGGACATCTTCAACTAGATCAGGTTGCTCAGACCCCTGTCCAACCTGATCATGAATGTTTCAAGGGATGGGGCATCTACCACCTTTCTGAGAAACCTCTTCTATTGTTTTGCCTGCCCATTATAAAAACTTTCTTCTCTACACCTAGTCTGAATTGACTCCATTTTAGTTTAAACCATACCCCTTGTCCTGTCTCTACAGACCCTGCTAAAAGGTTTGACCCTGTCTTTTTTGTAGGCCCTCTTTAAGTGCTGAAAGGCTGCAATAAAGTCACCCCAGGGCCTTCCCTTCTCCAAGCAGAACAACCCCAACCCTTTCAGCCCTTCTTCATAAGAGAGGTGCTCCAGCCCTCTCATCATTTTTTGTGGCTCTCCTCTGGACCTGTTTCCATATTGGAATGCTTCAGGGACGTCTTTTCCCTTTGAGTTTTTCCTTCAACTGCAACTTTTTAGTCTCCAGCTCCCCTCTGTTCTAGCTGAATAGGTAGGTCCCTTCAGCAGTTGCCTTATTTATTAAAAAGCTAGTTTTGACATTGTGTTTTTTTATAAGTTGTGGAAATGGTTTCTTCTTTGTCCATTAGTCCAAGTTTCTTAAGTGTTCCCTACAATTTCTTCCTTCATGCAGCATCTTAAAAAAAGAAGTGAAAAGATGTGGAATCAAACTGCTCCATCCTCCTACCCCAAGCAGGAAGCTCTATTTGATCACATTTTACACGGATGCAAGTCTCGTGTTATAGGACCCTCATGATGAGTTTCCTTGATCTCTTCAATAATCTGTTCCATTGTGTACTAGTCCTTACCTATTGTTTCCATCATGGAATAAATGGAATAAATGGATGGATAAAACCTTTTGTTTTATCCATCATGGCTATGGAGATCTTAATTTCTCTTTGTAGATTCTACCTACCCTAGAGATTTGTAGACCTTTCTTTTTCTCTGTTGCTCCACAGAAATTTTTCTCTCCTATTTCTCGCTCCAGGGATGTCTCTGTGCCTGACTACACCTATTGCTGTTTTCCCAGTGCTCAAATAGAAATCTTACTGGTAGCAAAAGGCCAATCTTTTGTAGTCCATACAATTAAGAAAACTTGGTAATTAGGCAAAAGACTCTTTCAAATGTGAGCTGGAGTGCTCAATTAGAAGCACAGAATCAATGTCTTATTTTATTGCTGTTTGCTGTGTTGGTTTCTATACGTGCCTATCAAGACCAGACTACTTTTTGAAGTTATTTGATTAAAAAATCAGCCTAAGTCATTGAAATCCCAGTGCTTAAATGCCTTTGTGAATTTGAATAGTTGGTAGACTATAGATGGGATTCAGTAGGTGCTTAAAGTTGCAGGTCATTAACTATGCTATTCGATTAAATCCTGTATTTTGTTCCATGTTTTCAACCCCAAAATTTTTACTGCCTTTTAGATTTTAAAATTCAGTTAGGAAGCCAGTGACAGAATCAAGTTTTTTGGTGGTCTCTGAGTAGATAGCATTTTGCCAGTTTTGCATCAAGGAGATTGGAGAAAATGGTTATTACTACAAAATTACACTTCCTTAAAATAAAAGTTTTAGAAGTTCTTCTTCTAATAAAGAGCTTTGTTTCTTCAACAATCATATGGTAATTTGACATACTTGAAAATTGATTTTAAATATTTACTTTTTCCACTTCTGTAAATATATTGTTTTCCCTACTCCCTCATTTTTTCTTTTCTTTTTTTTTCCAGGACTCTTTGCTGCTTCAGGAGACAGTAAATTCTGCTGCTGCTCTTATCATGGCATTAATAAAGGACAGAAACCCGAAGCTGATTGGCCAGCTGTTGGTAGCATAAAACTATAAATCAGGTGTAGCTTTTGGAAATGTTAGTTTTTCATCATCTGTTCACCAAAGGTCTTGAACCATTTTATTCATTGTTGAAAACTCTGGATTTATGCCATTTATTATTGTGATCCTTTAACAGCATATTTTTGATATTTAAAATACAAGTCTAATATTATGTATAAAATGTAAAAGGAAATACAAATAATTCTGAGATACACTGGGTATATAGTGGGTATTATACTGAAATGGTTTTTAAGGTACTGATCATTTAAAAAGGTGCACAGAGGACACCAAAGCATTCATGCAGAATTGTCTTTAACCATGTGTGTATGTTGTACTCTAGGACTGCATGACTTTAATTTTATTTCAGATAAATTAATCTTAAAGCACAGCTCATGTACTTCATGTGAAATTGTTTAAAAATTGCTGCTGTAATACCTATTCATGAATGTCGAGCTCGTTACAGAGTGTAGCTTTCCTGACATCAAGAGAAATGCATATTGCAGAAAGTGTTGGAAAGGTCAGATACCTGTTCTCTGTGGAATAAAGGTAACCTCAAATCAAAGAAAAGATATGCACAGGTAGAACGAGGTGCTAACCCCCAGTTTTCCAGATGCAGTATGCTCTGGCTGTAGCCTCCTTGGTGCTGCACTTCTTCCAGTGCCTGTGTGCCATCATTCAGAGCTCCTGTAACTCCACTGAAACAGGAAGAGTCTGTTAATTCATGTATAAGAATGCAATTCTCATCTCTTGCTGGTTAGCAGATGTATGTAGTCAATAGTAGTGAGGAGAGTAAGCATCATGAATTCAAAGAGATGTGACATTGATAGTCAAGTGTGGACAACTGGGACAGGAAGTTGAAATGGTGAATGATTATTATGTGGAGTATCTCCAGGTATCACAACCACTAAGAGCAATACAAGCAGCATCTCTGAAAACATATGTCTTTCCCTGTGCATCAGACCCAGGAATTCCATCTCTCCTGCAATTTGTGAAGGGGCTAGGTTAATGTCTTACACACTTGCTACTGCTGGAATAAGGTCTTGGAGAAGTATCCCCACCAGAAGTGTCCCGCGAGTCCCTGATTCAGTCTGTCACTGTCAGTTCAGCAAGTTTTCTCTAAAAGCAGCATTCCTTCTCTTACTGCCACCATGCTCCACTCCCTCTGGTGCTCAGACAAAACTTAGGATAACAAGCTCCCTGCTTGTTCCCTTTCCTCTTTCCCTTCACATGACTATTTATATCTCTGGTTTAAATCCCTTTTAGAAGCTGATCTTGGTCTCAAACTTCCTTCACTGCACAATAGTGAGTTGTTAAAAAAAAATAAAGAGTTGTTAGCTCATAGTTCTATATCCAAAGCAGACATTTTCTTCCACACACAAGTCATGCAGATACAACTAACAAAGTTCTTGTGCATCATCTACTTTCTTCTTTGCTTCCTCCTTCTCTCTACTTTGATTAATAATTTGTCCTTTTCTGACACTGTACAACATAAGCATTCATATTAGCTCTGTGTATGCCTATACAATAGGCATATTTTATTCATACATATATTCATGTATGTCTGTTCATATGCAGAGCACACAAATAAATGAAGAACTAAAGAATTTATTACTGGTATTCATAATTTAACAGGACAGCTCTCACAAATGAGTTTTGTGTATGTGCTTTTACATTAATAAATTTGATGAAGGAATTGTCCCACAGGCTTTTAAAAGACATGATGAAAGATGTCTCTTTGACTGTATTTTGTTATTCTTTGCTTGAGGAAAATGCAATCTGTGATGTGTTTTCCCCAAATAATAAGAAGGTGAAATTAGAAAATCCTTCCTGTTTTCTATCCACTCTAATTTATACATTGTGGTACTGCACTAACATTGGTTTGTGTGTAACATCACTTTCTTAAACAGAGCTTTTATTTTTTAGGATGGTTTTACTTACCTCATTCTCCTAAGAGTATTTAAATCCAATTAAAAATGATACTGCAATGAAATGCTGTAATGAAAAAATGTATTATAGTTGTTTTGGATTTATTTTGAAAAGAGAACAAACAACGCACAACAAAAAGTAAGTTTTGGGTCATCCAATATACTTAGTACTAATCCTAAATGGATTAGTACTAAATGGAAGATAATAAGCTTTATTAATGTGCTGTTAAACATTGCATTATGGCTTTTTAATCTTTAGCAATCTTTTAAAATAATCTACAAACACTGAAAAATCCATTTGGCTGGAAGCAAATACACCAACAACAGAACTACTAAAACAGATCACAAAATACTAAAACTGCAGTGAAAAAAAAAAAAGAAACTGGACTGTGATTAATGCTATTGTGTATCTAAACCAAATTTAAATGGGTTTTTGGGTGATTGTTGTTACTTACAATGGGAATAAAGATATAAAATGAAATTAAGAAACTGGCTGATTGTTTTTTGTCTGTGCATAGCTTTTCACAAATAGCAGTATACATGAGAAACTTGGCAGCCTTTTGTACACACATGCTGTTTTGAATTTAACTAGTGAATCAGTCACCACCCATATTGCTTTGAACATTTGGACAGAGATAACAGAAAGTAAATAAAAGCTCAGACTCTGCCAGCCTTGCTTACCTTACTCCTCAAGCACTCTAATTAGTATTCCTTGGGTAGTGTTCATAAGAAAGGAGAATGCAGAATGTGGCCCTAGAAATGCCTTCTATAACTGCAAAGTTTAGTGAATTAGATTTATATACTGAAACTAACCCACTTCATGCAAAATCTGAAATCTGTATTACTTTGCCTTCAATCAGTTAGGTAGAAGATTTTCTATTTAGTCTTTTTTTTTGTTTTAGTTTTTCAGACAACCTAACTTGAAAAAAAATGGCTCAATGGTCCTCTAAAGAGGAAAGAGGATGGTGGAATTATAAACAAAAAACCCCAACACCCCAAAACTATACCAAAAACAAAGAGAAAGAAAGTGAGATGTTATCTATTGTAATCAGTGGCACAGCAGAGTCAACTTTAGTTGAGCTCATCTTGACAATTCATGTCAGCTGCCAAACAAAAATTTTCTGGATACTATGGAGTCTTTGATGTATTCAAATTTGTATTTCTATGTGACACCAAAGTCACATCATCTCCACAGTGCTGTTCTAGGTGCTATCCAAAGAGAAGCTTCCAAAGATGTGTAAGGTTTCCAATCAGTCCTTGGTAATTTCTGAAGATACAGCAACTTTTCCTGTCTGTAGGTTATTCCACCAGAGAAGGGTCATACTTCAGTTGCTCTGTTCTCCCTGCCTCAGACACTTGCCACTTCTCACTGCTTTTTGTTTGGCTCTTATTTCTGAAGAAGAGCAGATTCACTTTGAGACATGCAAAAGCTTTTTTATTTTGTATCTCCTTTCTCTTCCTCCATAGCTTTGATCTGAAAAATTCTGATTCCTCTTATCAAGCATCCACCAATGTGCAAACAATCCTTAATTTCTGTTGAGGAAGGTTTGGGGGTTCAAAACAAGCTTATGTTAACAGTGCTCCTATAGGCCAGAGTTTGGGGTAGGATTATTCCTGCCCAACTCAATCAATCCAATCTTTTACACCTGATTTTGAATTGTTTGTAAAGGCACAGTTACAATGCCCTGCTCTGGGTGCCTACAGTGAGACACCAAAGGCAAAGTGTGAAAATGAATTCAAATCTTTGTGCCTGCACTTTCAGCATCAGATTGGTAATTTTTTATGACATTTGTCTCCCTCAGCCCATTTCCCAGCCCAGTTGTTTAACAGAATTCAGTTTATCTCATGCTTCTGGCAAGCACCAAGGAAAAGAAGCAGTCACTGACACTGCATTTTTTCCCAGTGTAGGTTGATTTTGATTGACAGGGCTGTAAAGCACTTGTTAAATATACATTTTCCTTCATTATTTCTTCCAGGAATACTCAATTAGTTTAGAGATCTAAAAAGCACAATTTCAGCACCTGTGCTGAGGAAACAGTCCCAACTATGAAAATACTTTTCATGATAGAATAGTCACTTGTCTTGCATACACCAACCCGGGAAGCAAAGTGGCATTTCTTAACATATTTATTCCAAGGTTAATTTAAGTATGCTTTCAATCTTTAGATTTAGATGGATCTTGTCCTTCATCCTGCATCTACTCCTGTCTCAGAAACTAAAATTATGATTCAGTTAAAATTCCACAACACTGAATTATAACACAGTTACAAAGACAAATGGGAGAGTAAGACACTTGGACAAGAAAAAAGTGATGTGAATTTAAACAGCATAGAGAAGCAAGGAGGCAAGAGAGAATATACCAGAGCTCCACCAGATGCAAAACCTGCAGGGGGGACCCCTTGAATGGCCCGATAGGCTAAGGGCTGCAGGCAGGAATGCTTTCCAGGTTCAGTAGCACTTCAGATGACAGTTCAATAAGGCATTTTTCTCTCCAGCAGCCATTTTAGAGAACTGTGTCCTTTGGTTAGTTGTTTGTTGTTACTTCTGCATCTAATTCCTTTTGCTTTTGTGCCTCAGACTGGACACTTCAAATTTCATATTTCCTTTTTATTTCAGCCATTTCTGTTTTCTTCTGTGCTCTTTTCCCATCCTTTCCCCTACTTCTGTTGCTTATTCTTTCTCTCCATATTTGTCACTCTTTTTCCATTCCTCCCAGCCCACCATCGTCGAAGGAGACGATCCCCCCCCTCCTTTCCCTTGCAAGCCAGGCCGTGGTCTGGCATCAGAAACCCTTCCTAGCTCCTGGATCGAGAACTGAGGCGTTGGGGCTTTGGCACCTCCGTGCTGCTCACAGCTGGGACCGAAAACAGATGTCACTTCCGCTGCCAGCTGCCGGCAGATGAGCAGCAGCTGCCCGGAGGGACAGACCTCCTGCATGGCAGCTGCTGCGCTGACACTCAGTGCCGCCTGTTAGCTGGAGTCAAGCTGTAAGCACAGCCATCCCACGGAGGGCAATCATCCGCCCCAAGGTCTGACCCCCCTTCCCCTGCTCCAGTAGCCAAACTTGGGTTTGTAAAGTCTGCACCTAGTCAAGGAGCCAGATTTGCAAATCTGTCAGAATGGCAGCAACAACAAAAAGTGAAAGAAAAAGAGCCAAGGCCAGGTATGGCTTCCAGTCCTGGTGACTCGGAAAAGTATGTTTTCACTTAGTAACCAGTGGCTTTGCCAGGAGTTGCTCAGAGACAAAAAGCAGGGAACCCCACGATGCTGTGTTAAGCAGTTCCTTTCCACAGCAGAGACAGGGCCTCGCTGAAGCCCCACTGAAGTCAATGGGACTGAAATTTCCTCGCAGTGCACTCAAGAATGCATGGCATCTCCTCCATCTGGCCATCTTCAGCTAACCCACTCATAACCATGCTGGTTATGCTAGGGGCTTATTATTATTATTATCATCATCATCATTATTTTTATTGTGCTGCAATTCTAAGTGTGCATTTGTACTGTGTTCAGCTTCCTTGCCATTTTTTAGGGAACGTTATGGTCTTGATTAATGCCCACTATGCTTTGGAATTTAGTTGTGACTCCAGCTTAAGCACCCACAGGCCTGTGGTACGTAGAGTTATAGGGACACTTTGAAGGAATTTAAAATCTCTCTTTGAGTACCCACTCTGAATCCAGTGACAGCACAATAAGCCTAAAAGGATGATTTTGTGCAGGACTAGAAAAAAGACTTGGCCTCCTTTGAAGACTGTATTTTGTCCCTCACTCCTGTATGCTAGCATTTAGAGTTGTGCTGCTGTGTAGAAATTCAGACAAGGAAGCTGAAAAACTGTTACCAGTTTAGAAATTAACTCTACAAAAAATGGCTAGCTCTCAGCAGAGTCACCAGGTGGGATGCCTCTGGGGGAGGAGGTACATCATGATTCCTGCTGCAAAGGGATGTGCTGGAGGCATGAAGGGCTGCAGCAATAGAATCACAGATCTGCCTAAACTGTGACTCAACCATGGGGCACTGTTTTCTGAACTTTGCAGTTTCAGGTCCTGCCTGTGTTGAGGGCAAGATGAGTGTTATTCTAACACTGCCGTGCCCCTTTGGCAGACAAGGGTGTATATACATGGCTGAAGTGCGGGAGGGTCAGACGCTGGATGTGGCTCCTCTCTCTGTCTGTCATGTGCAGGCTTTGTGAGCAGCAAAGTAAGCCCGGTTGTGTGTTGTGACATGCAAACCTCTCTGAAAATGATACATCTGAAAATGCTCAGAGGTGAACTGCATTCCAGACTGGTAGGTCAGGATAAGAAAAGGAAGGAAGGAAACGAGGTGTCTCTCACCCCTTCTGGGAGTGGCTGCTTAATGCAGATCAAAGGAGTACTTCTATGATGGATATTTCAAGAAAAGCTGCAAAATGCCTTGAATGCACAGCACAAAACACGCATTACTTCTCCCTGGTTGTTTGGTTTTTTCTTAATCTTTAAAGCAACTGGCTTCACTGACTTTGGTTTTTAATCTTGCTTCTGATTGTGCACCTTTGTGTAGGCAGCTCCACAGCCTTGGAATGTGCAGGATTTGTCCAAAGCTTTGCTGCACCATGGTTTCTTATGGTTACTTACAGTATAAGACTGGTCATTAGAGTGGCAGCAATGCACCCTCTGCTGGTGTCCATCAATATTTTATCCAAAATCTTCCCCAAGTTAACTATCAACAAATACTGCTGATGGCAGAGGACATGCCAATATTTTTCTCTCCATCTTCTCTGATTCCCAGCAGTGATAACCTAAGGTGTTGATATGGGCTGAAAAAACTCTGGGCATGGTGCCAGCTACAAAGTGAAAAACAAAGATGCAACTACCCTCAAGAGGAGGCTGGGAAACACCCTTAGCATGTGGGCTAATGGAAAAATGGGGATTCATGCTAATCAGGATGTGTGGGTGGAGGATGGCAAAGCATTTGTTATCGTCTGGGATGGCTCCTGTCAACATTTATCTGCTGCAGGCTGAATTTTTGGTAGCAGCTTTTCAGACCTTTTCCATTCCTCTCAAAACACACACTGAGTAAGATTTGTTTCAGCTTTCCAGAAAACCCTAAATTACAGACAAAATGGGCAAGTTCTGGACAATTCTGTGTTCAAATTATGAATATTCAAGTGGTTCTTTTGAATGCTATTTTTTACTTTAGTGAAAATCTCAGGTCTTTTTTCTTTTTTTTTTTCTTTATTTTTATGAATCTTGAGCCAAATTTGATAATAACCTTAGAAGCACCAGAAAAAAACCTAGAAAATGTTAGCTGTACTGCACTGTGATAAATGTGGCCCGTGACTCCAGTCAGCATTAATGAATGGCTGGGCATAATGGCAGTAAGTGGGAAACAGGTAAATGTAAACTCAGCCTACATTACCAATCTTGTATGCAAATTTAAAAAACCTCTGTTTTGAGTGTGAAGTCAAATGGGAAAGAAAATCTCAGTAAGAAGAGACACCCACTAGATTCAGTGAGGATAACTGAATGATTTCTAGTCCATGATGGTCATAAAGAAATATCCTTTAGAATGAATCTAATAATTTATGTTCTTTATTAGGTTTGTATTTTTCCACAAGAAAGCTTTCACATGGATCCTCAGAGGATCTTTTGGAGAAAAAAATGCCGTATTGTAGACATTCAGTGTGGAAAAAATCAAACTTGTAGAAAATTATGTTGCCGGTAATAATGCCTTGGAAGTACAACGCTCTGCTCTTCGGTAGCTCTCTCATGCCCTCTGCAGTTTAAACTCTGTTTTGTGTCTGTGCAGTCAAAGTGTGTTTTTCCGGGTTGCAGAATGCAGTACCTAGGATTAATGGAAACTGTAGAACAGTAAATACTATTGGAAATTTTTTGGGGTTGCCTGTAGGCGAGGTTGTGACTTTTATTATACACTCACATTTTACAAGCATTGCAGTACTGCAGATAATCCCGTGCTTTCACTGTGGTACCTCTTAAACGGCGGAGCTGAGAGCACAGAAATAACCAGAGGTGCCCTCCTGTATGAGATCTTTGCTGGTTTCACTGCATGCAGGCGTCCATCTCCACTCAGGTCTGGGGTTTCATGCATATTTGCTGTCAGGTAGAAGTTATGTACAGATGACTCTATAAACTACTTCAAGGCAACCGTGAGTCTCATCGTTACGTGCAACTTTTTTTAGCATCGCTTTCAGAAAGTGCTGATCATATTTTTGCAAAGAATCATCTGAAGTGATTCATCCTACCAAAAGCAGTTATAAAAGCAGGTGAGAAAAAAGTGTCTTATTTTAATTGATTGTACCTCGATTACATTCCACTAATTTCAAAGACATGTCTAACTTTTGGACATACAAAATTGTAAAATAGTGCACCATAGCCCTTCTACTTACCTTTGAAGAGGAATGTGCAAGACTGCATAAAAATTTCATTGGATGAAAGAAGAAATGGTCAGTTTCTACAGTGCCAAAGGTCAGTCCTGAAGTATCTAGAACAGAACTCTTAGGGAAGAAAGAACTAGTATGATATAATTAAGGAAAAGAATGAATAACAATAACAATAGCAGTAATAATAATCATGATAAAAGGAATTAAAAGATGCAAAAGTCAGAAATGCTGAGAAGGTGATCTGCTGTTTAAAATATCAAAGATATCTTATATTTCATACCAATGACATTTTCAAGAGTGACTGCTGGTTACTGATTCTGGCATGGGCTTCCACTATGGACTAGAACAGGTCCAAACAGGTATATTTTGTATATATAATTGAAACAAGAATAACTCCTGCAAGCTCTCTAGGCTATGGTTCTCACTGTCACTGCTGTGTTCATTAGTAGAAACAACACCTGAACTCAGACCCTTATCTAAGGAAAGTGTCTCTGAAGAAACTGTCATATTGCTATACACTGAATGCACTATTTTGGGTTCCTGATCTTCACTGAGACATTAATGTGCCAGCCACTTTTAAAACAGTAACTGTTCTCCAGGGAACTCCATAGCCTAAGTTAGCCACCCTAGGAGTGAGGCTGGACACAGATGCTGTAAAGAGGCTGGGGAAGGCCAAGAACCCAGGCACTGCCTGAGGAAACATGAAGCCCCAGAACAGTGAAGCCAATGCCAGATCAGAGGGACTCCTTAGACCCCCACTAGGTCTTGCTGCCCTCTTTTCTCCCCATAAAACAGCAAAGTGAGTATGGTGCACATGGTCCCATGTTTCACTAAAGACCAAGGAATCTGATTTCCTGGGCACTAGTCCTGCTCAGGGAAAATGAGAGCTGACAGGTTGGTAAACTTCACTACGCTTCAGCCTCTCTCTCTATGCAATATGAATAATGCCTACTTCACAGCAGCATTTCTTACAGTGAATGTATTCATATTTATGAAGTCTTTTGTAAATTGAAAACCATAAATGCTTGAAGGTGCTGTCTTCTTAAATTTATTACTGCTGAGATGGTACTCAAGTGCCGAAAACCACTCTGTGTATTAGGGAACCCTTGATTAACCAGTTGAACCATGGAAATCTTGTTTTGCCTGCATTCATTTTTCAGTGGCTCTAGATATAATAGGTGGTATTACTCATGTACCTGAAATATAGGCAAGGACCTTGGACCACAGAGTTTATCAGTGTGTTAAATTTACTCAGCCATGTTTCTCATTCGACTCATTTGATGTTGTGCAGAGCTGAAATCCCTCTTGGGCAGACCCAAAGACACTATGCTGTGAAAAACTGTGAGTTTTTGAAAGCATTTAATGGAGGACTGGACTTCCAACTCATGTGCATTTCTGGGGCAGCAGGGCTGGTCCATGTGTGTGTAACCCTGCCAGCCCAGGCTGTGCCACCACAAACAGAGGAGGGGCTGGCTGGGGGACCTGAGGAGAGGGCTGGGAACAGGCAGCTCTTTGGCATGCATTTCCAGGCAGACCCTTCTTCTTGATCCCTGCACAGATTTTGCTGCAGGCACATTGTGCCCTCAGCCCAATCTGGATGCCAGCTCAGCTCCTTCCCAGCCTAACAGGCCTGGCTGGGCCAGTGGCTGAACCCAGGACTGTGCTCCCCCAAGGGACCATCAGTGAGAAACATCCCCACATCCCTCTTCACTGCTGCTTGCTCTCTGCCTAGGGCTGAGGCTGACATTCGGTAGGATGAGGAGGAGAAAACACTTGGGAAAATTCCACCTGAATGAATTTGTGGGAAGAAAACACATTGTCTACAAAGTTGAAGTGATTTCTGGAACCAAATTGGAATAAGTCAGGGTTTTTAGCTTGTTTAAAACACGTGGGCTTCAATCAATTCACCAAAGCCATGGCCTAGCATTTCTGTATTGCCGTGCTGGCTTCAGAGGAGAGCAGCTGAGGCTCTTGTTCCCATCTTGCAGCTGTCCTCTGCCAAGTGCCTGAGGGACAACCATCTTCTTCTCCTGAGGCACTGAAGCAAGCTGCAGGCACAGGGAGGGAGTCAGACAATTCTGGAGTCTTTCTGGAAGATGTTCAGCCAGGAAGACTACTCCATATGCAAGATTAAACAGCATTAACCAGCAGAATATTCATCCCATGAGGCAATACACTATTATAGTGAAATTCACTTTAGTAAAAAAAACCCACCTAACAAAGCAAAGCATTTGAAACAAGGTGCGTTTGGATGCTGAACGGTTTTACTTTGATTGAAAATACTCAAATAAATGTTTCCAAATTTCCCTTTTCTCTCACTACTCATATCAAGAAACAAATGAAAATGCCTTTTTCTGGCTTTGATATAGGTTGAAGATATTCAAATTTCAGACATCATGGAGGGACAAAAAAATCTGAGCGCCTCAGCTCTTTGCCACAGGGCGGTGGTGAGAAAGATGATGGAGAGGTGTGCTCCTGGAGGCAGCCGTGCAGGAGGAGGGGGCTGTACCTCAAAGGGAGGGACGGAGAAAACAGCATCTCTGGAAGCACCTGAGAGCCATAAAGAAATGGGCTGAAACCCTAATGTACTGAGCAAGAGGAGAGAAAGTAAGCGATGATGAGGTTAAGGTTGCTCCTGCGATAAACGTGCAGTGTTACCCCTTAACAGCCTTTTCGGCCGGATACCCCTGACCAACGCGGCGGTGAATGGTGGGCAACTGCAGGGGACAGGGGACAAACACACCCGAAGCAGGCGGGGAGCGGAGGGGCTCGCCCTGCAGGGGGAGTCGAACACCAGGAATGGGCAGCGGGCGGAGCGGCGGCTGACGGGGCTCCCGCGGGCGCTCCGAGCCCGGCGCGCCGAGACCGCGCTGCCGCCGGAACCCGCAGCTCTGCACACGCTGAACCCTCTGATGCAGTCAGTCAGCCCCAGGCTCCGTCAAACTTAAACTGTATTAAAACTTAAAGCTGAAAAAATGAAAGTATATTGATCAGCAAATCCTACAAAGAAGTTTTTAAAATTACATTTGTTTATTTAATTTCATACATTTCATTATCTTAAAAATAATGTCATGCAACCACATATTAATCGCTAAGGATAGAATCAACAAAGGCTGAAGTCAAATATCTGTTCCATACCAAAGTATTTATTCTCTGGTTCCCACTTGCCCTCTTTCTTTAGAATAGTGCATGCAGGAGGTGTGGGCTCTTCCCAAGTGGGTCCAGAGCAGTTTTGTGAATGACAGTCTGGAGCCAAGGGAGCTGCACCTGGTATGTAGTTTGGGGAAACAATTACCAGCTCCTCAACAACTGCCAGAGCCAAGCTGGGCTTGAGGGAGCTGCAAGAGCTCCCTGTGATCTCTGTCTGGCAGGCAAGGAAAGTACGCGCACATGCACAAAGGCACGTTCAGAATTGCACCTGCACTTGTGTTAATTTATAGGCCCAGTGTTTAAGCCAGGGCCAGCCGGTGTTATTCTCAGTTGTCACCAATCTCTTTATTCTTTTGCACTGTTTGTTGCATCCACTTATTTTAAGCACCAGTGCTAGAGGTGTAGTTAATAAGTGCCTCACCACAGCTCAGAGAGGATTCACAGCTCCAAGCCGATTGGACTCCTTTGCTCAATGTCAAAGTTGTCTAAAGACTACTAATGTTTGAATATCTTATAGATACTAGATATTTTTTCATACTTCATCCAATTTAAGTGCTGACTGTTATCAGTGCAATATACTTCGACAATATTCTGGCTGTATCAGCTTGTTGTATTGTTGATCTTCCTTATTAGATTAAATGTAAGTGCTGATAAATGACAGGTTCCCTTTCTCCATCTATTTGTGAGCACACTACAGTTTTCAGATAGACTTTTTTTAGATTTCACATCTTTTACCAAGTCAGCTCTTTCCAATTATTCTGATCTATTTGAGACAGAGGTAAAAGTTTTCCACTAGTTACTGTTAGCATTAGCTTAAACAAGTACACAATAAAAATTTATTTTCAGTGGCTTATATGTAGCATTTTGCATGGGAAGATCCCCAAGTACTTTATAAACATTCATTAGAGGTGACAGCAAGCAATGCGTAATAGCCAGGGAGAGCTGTTCCCATTTTGCTGAGAGACACAATTTCTGAGTCTTGATTTACCCAGAGCCTTGACAGTGAGAGAGTGCAATTACATTTCTTGACAGCAGCACACAAGAAGTGCTGCTACCTCTGCCCCACCTTTCCTTACAATGTGACCCCTCTCCATAACACCTCATTGGCTATTTCTACAGAAGGCTGTGACAATCCAGCTGTTTAAGGATTTAGTTAGGTGTTGCATAAGAAACTAACATGATTAATTTTGGTTCACAGGTACTCCAAGTAAAATCCATAGTGTCCACATTAAAGATCAGAAGCGTTTTCCAGATAGAACTGTAAAGCAGCATATGGTGTAATTATCTCTTTGTGTGTGCTACTCATAGAAAGAGAAAACAGCTGCAGAAATTGTAACTCCTCCTCGTACTTCTCAGTCACGGGCAGTCCAGTGAAGCTCCCCTGAAGCTGGAAGTTTTGACCACCTGGAACCAAGTAAAAAAACTGTTCATGGAGTGCCACTGATCTCCACACTAATACAAGGACATAATGAAAGCAACTGAGGAATCTCAGCTGTGTGGGAGGCTGAAAAGGGTATAATTTAATAGAATGGTTACATAAATGAGAAGAATAAATGGAAGCAGGAAGAGGACATGCCGAGATATCCCCCACAATAACCCAGTGGTCCAGCCATGATATACAAGGTGTTGTTTCTGGAGATTGTAAACAATATCCCCCCAAAAAATTAGCTTCCTGTGTTATTGCCCTGGGCTTGCACTTACAGGCACTGCCTTCTGCAAATCTTAGTATCTCACCTGCAACACAGGCCTGGCATGACTGTGTTAATTTAATTCTTCTATTGGCCTGGCTTCTGTTACTTGTGAATCCTCTGCAATATATTCCTTTTCATGGTTCAGAAGGAAAAGGGGCCGAGACCAACAAACACCTTGTTGAACAATCCTGAAAAGGCTTGGAGAGTCCTCATGGGGAGATAACTTAGAAAGACATTGATAAAATGAATAACTGTGGGTTTTCTCCTCAGGAAAAGAGGTTCAATCCATTCCTTATAAATATACAAAATTTTTTGAGAGAGGTATTGATTTCTGAACCAGTTTCTCTTCTTTTAACAGTCCAAACTCCTTGAACGTTGGTCAGTTTCTCAAGTCCTAAAAGACAGCAAAAGCAGAAGTTTTGACAAATTGTCCAAGGTACTTGATCAGATTTCTCCTGAGGAGCAGAAACCAAGAAACTATATAGCTCATCAATCACCAGAAAAAGCATTGCATTCTTATCTTCTGAAGTGGAACAGGATTTAAGTCACACGTGCAACCTATGGTAATCTCCAAGCAAGTTACTACAAGGACAGCGAAATTCTTACGATACAGGCTTGTGTGTTGTTTTGGCTGTCTTGCCACTGTAGAGATTTCTACCCTTTAGTGTTCTGTGTGCAGTTCAGGGGTAGAAACCAAAGCAGCTTCAGGGAGGGACAGAACAGGGAGCCCACTGCCAGCACTTGCCATTGCACACACTTCTCAGAATGGTCAGGCCTTCTGGCAGCTCCTGGTCAGAGTCCTTTCAAGCCTGTATCTCAGCCTCAGCTGCATGTCCTGCTGGCTAAACTCCCTTCTGCTACACCAGCTGCAAAGCTTTTCTTCCCTTCACAGGCAGCTATTGTCAGCCTCAAATCCATCATCTCCAGCCCTGCTATCATGAGCTTCAGGTGTGCTTTTCCAGTGGAAGGCTCTTTCCTACTCTAGATTACTTTTTCCTGGTCTTTGAACTGAAATATCTCATTAACCCCGGTTTCCACAGGAGACCAGAAATCTCTGTTTATCCCTCTTCTGTTTCCTAGAACAATAATACCTGCACCTTCTATTTTTTTCCTCTCCTGCTTTGTAATGTCAGAGACAATGCTGTTCTTCTCATTTTTATACTATCTTCTTCCACCTGGTGCAGCCACTAACTTAACAACTGCGCATGGAAAGGACCCTCAAGTACATGATGCTCTGAAATTCTGTGCTGCTCTGTTGTCAACAGAAGTCTGTTCTGATATTAAGTAAGCTTACAGAGAGATCAACAGATGCTGTTATAATTCAGAAATATTCTATTTTAGAGCCAAGTCCTCATAAAAAAATATGCTCAAGGGTTGCCTATATTATATATATATATCATATGCACTTATATTTGTCTCTAAATAAAATCGATAATCTATATATTAAAAGTGTATGCATGCAAATATATGCATATATATATTTGTTTGCATTTTAATGTCCATGGGCCTAGGAGGAACACATAAACAATATGCAGTGTGGGGAACAAGAATAGAACCTGTCAATATTTAAGATGTTAATGTTTAAAACCAGACTGCAGGTCAGTAATAAAAGAGGCACCTCCATCAGATGTGTTCACAAATATAGTGATAACCTAAGTCTGATTAAGCCAGATGTCAAACATGAAAGAGCAGGCAGGAGGCTTCAGAAGGTTGAGAACAAACATGAAGAGATGGATCTGAAAGGCCATGAAGAGAGAACTATGTTGAAAATGAGATGGTTAAATCTGAGTTACCCTGAATAAGCTCCAGTTCCTTGTTTGAATTCATTGTGGGTGGACTAACACAAAATGTTTACTCTCAAGACTTGGCAGACTGTTATCTTTCACCTAAGAACAACTTGCTGAGGCATTTAAAAACAGTACTGAACACTGAGCAGATGAAGTTGGCAAACATTTTTCCCCAGTAGTAGCTTTTTCTTCCCCTCCCTACTCCCCAATGCTGTCATAGTGTTTGCAAAACGAAGAGGTTTGTGGTGTGGTATGGCACAGTACTGTATTATGGGGTCTTGTTTTTAAGCTTTATGAGATCTAGAAAGCCATATTCCAGGTACAGTAGCAGGCAGCTGCATGGCTCTGAAGAGCTCTGCCTCGTGCTAATAGACTATTTATCATACACAACACTAGGTCTTCCTCTATGTTCCTTTCCATTCATTTATGTAACCCTACAAAATGAAAAATATTTCAATTAATATTAAATACATTTTAGCAGAACTGCAAAGTATAGAGCAGCTTGACTTCATGAAGCTTTATTTTCATTAGGGGCTTTTTACCGTACTTACATGGGGGACTCAATCCAAAACCCCACCTAAGCCAGTGGGAACACTTTCCAGGTCTTTAAAGGGTAGCAGAGTAGTTCACAAGGTGGGTGAGATGATTAGCCTCAAGTTCAATGTTCTTGTGCAAACATTGATTTAAGTTCCACTGTCTTACAATGAGGAAAAGTCACTTAGGACAAAGTGCCTTGCTCAGCTGATAAGGTTTAAAAGAAGGAATCCTTTCTGTTTAAACTAACTCTATATTTCTCATGTACACTTCCAAATGAGTCTTTGCCCCTGTCTTCCCTCACAGGTTTGGTTAGCAGGAGGTGCTGCAGAGCCCTGCTACCACAGGTGGTGTGACACCAGCCTCCTGTGGCAGGAACCACATTGATGCCATGAGATGCTGTGGCCACTACAAGGAAAATAGACTTCTGGGAGATTCTAGCTTAAGGGGGACAGAGGAGAAGGCTGAGCAGCAATGGGGACACAGAAAGGCAGGAAGAAAACAAGAAAATTCTCAATACCTCTAAATGAACTTACAGAAACCAGAATGGGTTAATCTCAAATGATGGGCTCTATAATTCAGTTCATTCACCTCCTCGGTAGTTATCATGCTGTCACCATGATTTAAATAATGAGCGAATACCTTTTCTCAACATTTGTCTTAATGGTCTTGTCTCATGTCAACTAGCTATTTGCTAAATCCTCTTTTTGTACATAATAATTGATCAAGATAGGATGTGCATTTGAAACAATTGTAGGGTTCTTTGCATTACATAAATAGTGTTATTTTGCAAGTATGATTTCCTTAGATGCATCCTGCTATATTTAAAATCTAATCTGAGGTCTGGATGAAAACATTTAAGCCCCCTCTCAGCTATCTCCCACTGCCAAACTGGACAACCTTGATCTTGTTTTAGGAGTTCAACTTTTTCACAAACCATTAATTAATCCTAGTGATTAGTTAATAATAACTCCACTCACTGCTTTCTTTTCTACCTCATGTTTATTCACCTAGTTTACATCAGAAAATGTCTAATGGAATGATCTATCACAGATGACTAATTGAAGAAAGCTGGTTCATTGACTGTAGAATCCTGAACACCAAAGGCCTTGAATTTCTCAAAAGCTGAGCAGCAGAAAGTCAAAAAGGTGGAAAACCACTGGCTTCACATGTTTGTGCATCAGAGCTTACTCCCAGCTGGCTGGAAGCCCTTCAAGTCCTGGCCCTTGGTTCTGCTCTTTGTCCCCAGTGCCTGGGGGCAAAGAGTCTGGAAGGGTTTGGCTCAGACAAAGCCTTCCATGGCACTGGAAGGTGGTTGGTTCAGGAATTCCTGCCTACCTGGTTTCAGGTTCTTGCAAGGAAGCCCAAAAAGTACCAGTTAAACATGAGATTTTCCCTGGAATACCTGGTCTGAGACCTGATGAGCCAGCACAGCAATTAGTGAAAGTGATGTTTTTCTCAGTTTTATAGTTGTTAAAATAACAGCTTAAGCCAAAGGAGAAACCTCTTTTAGAAACACCTCCTCTGCAATTGTTTCTAAAGCAATTTTTTATAATATCTGACTCAAAAGAAATTTGAAAACCAATAATTCATTTATATTTGAGCTGAATCCAAGTTCTTGAAAAGTCTTGCAAAGGCAGAATCCTGGATTTTGGCCATTTCTGTCTGGGTGGTAAGCAATAATTAAATTAATGATTTCAAATTAGTTAAAAGTCATCTTGAACCAAAACCAGCACAATTACAAGCAGATGGATAAACAAGAACAATGGGAACTTACAATTTAACCAGCAGCTAGTTGTTTTAAAACACCTCTGGTAAAGGAAAAACAAACCAAAATGTTTTTAGGGTGTATTCAGTGGGGCAGTGTGATTGCATCAGCTAGAGGCTGTGAGATCCCCCCCATCACTGACACTGCTGCAGGGACTCAGTTGCCCAATAACTTCCAGAACAATCATAGAAACAAAACCCTGTCCAGTGGTAACTGCAGAGGGGAACCTTGAAAATAAATTCAGAGCTTTATGATTTGTGCTTTTTTAGGAAGAAAATTGTCTATGACACAAAAAACGCCCCCAAACCCACAACTCTGTCTTAAAAAGTGGTAGACTGTGCCTCTCCTTAAAATAATGTCCCACTGGTGTGAGTTGTCCAGGCCTATGGACAGGCAGCCGAGACATTCCCAGAGTGTTCCCGGGAGCCAAGGCCAACGAGTACAGGGCAGCCAGCTCTGCTCTAGTAAACACTGTTATCCTTCAAAACCATATGTCTGCTTACAAATTGTCTTTTGGGAATGGTTCTGGAAATCCCCTGCGTCTGATTTGTGCCTGGGGGTGGTTTGAAGGGTAGTTGGCAGCAGCCTTGAGGCTGCTAGGGACGCCTCACTCTTTAACACCATAGATGATCATAATTCAATGTCCAGGGCTGTTCCCAGGACCTGTTTATTTCACAACAATACATGTAGACTGAGAAGAAAATTAAAATGAAATATTTGGTTTGTTGAGAATAGAACTGTCATTTTCTACAGTACATCTATTACAGAGATGGATTAAAGCAATGTGATACTATTGCCTGGTTCAGAACTAACTACTAAACTCACAGAAGAATCCTTTTAGTAGCACTGCTATTACTTCAGAAAATCAACTTGTATTCAGGGACACTCCAGCACTTTTCAGTTGCAATCTTAATTTTGCCAGCATCAGCAAAGAGCCATCTTTTTAATCGGCAGCAGACTCTAATGTGACCTATGAACCACTTGAGATGGGTTTCATCAGCGATAATGGCCCAAACTCAGAAGCATCTGTTAATTTCTTCTTTTACTTTGTACATCTGTTATCAGCCCCTCATGTGATTTGATTTTTGGAAGCTGGATTTCCTTGCACACATACCAAAATGCTCACTTCAATCTTCTTCGTGCAGTTTACTACAAAGCCCGTGATTAATGCAGTAAGGTTCAAACCTGAAGAGGGACAATCAGTCCAGACTACTCCTGGTTTCCCCCAGATGAAATCAAAACTTTCAGAAAATACAGAGAAAGTCAAAGCCTACAACACCTATTTTAAAGATTATCTGTCAGTGTCAGCTACAGAAAATACATTCACCTCCACAACCCTTATCTGTAATTTTGTCTGGGTGGGTGAAAGGGAACGAGAGTACAATGGTTTCACCTCTTCTAGTTCCTAATGATCCTGCCTTCCCCCAGTCAACCTACGCAGAGACATTTACAGCCATCAAACGTACAGACTGCCAGACCTAGGTGTGTTGGACTGCGCCTCCAGGGATCCCAACCAGATGGAATTTTAGGAGAGGACACAGTTCATTTCAGAGCAATCCAAACGAGCAGCTTTCTTTTCTTTATTACACCATTGCATTTGGCAGCAATCCACCAGAGGCAGATTCTCTGCTCTCTAAGGAATGATCTGCCCACTCTGTCCATTTAACAGGACGTTCAGCTCAGAAAATCCAGTCGCTGATCACACATGTGGAGCAGATGTGCGAGCATGCGTAGCAAAATAAAAAATAAAAAATCCCAGCAGTGTGCTGGAAGAAATGTAGCATAACTACTGAAAAACAGTGACACAAAGGCTCTGATTCTGAAACAGTGGTTATTGTTGTTGTAAGGAGGATTTTTCTTATTACTCTTTCTTAGGGAGAAAAAAAAAGCGTAATAAATCCTTTATTATTTTTCTCTTTGGAGGTCAGGGAGGATTATTCATGTTATACTAATGTGGCTTCTTTGTTCGATTTCACAGACTTCTCCTTACAAAGATATGATTCTAACTACTTTGACCAGACTATCTTGGGGCCCTACCTCTCAGGAACTGAGTGCTGGAAAACTTCCACTGGAAAAAAAAACACAGCCTTTTAAAGGAGAGGATATCAGAAGTATACATCTTTTATCCATGCCCCACACACTTGCATGTAAAGGGAGAGCACCAGCTGTTTTTCTCATGGAGAATAAGGGTTACTTGGGGAAATCTGACTTCCTGTTTTTACATGGACAGCTACATTGTTGCATGGCCAGTTAATTTTGGTTAGGTCAATAGAGCAAGTTTAATTATTGGAACCTACCTTATTCACTCAAGCTTCACACTGTACAGAAGAAAAAGGGATTTCTAGGAGCTTCAAACTGCACAGAAGCTGAAAAGCTCATCTTAATTGCATGGCCCCTGCTCAAACATATAAAACCTTCTTTTTCTTTTTTGGTTTTTTTTTTTTTCTGGTGAGAGGACTAGGGCAGCAGGGAAGATGGGATCTGCTGAATAGTGCAATTTGGACCACAGACAAAATTTCTATCTTAGTTAAAAATATACTGAATAGAAATCTTATAGAGATTTATATTTTTATAGATCTCTATATAAATATGTGAATATATGTATTTATATGCATAAAAACCCAAACCATCAAAACTCCACAACCTCCCAATTTAACATATTTAAAACACTGGGAGCAGCATAACTGCTCCTAGAGATGTGGTGTCCACAACAGCACAACTCAAAACAACAAAAGCTTGCACAGTGGTGAATACAGAGAGCAATCCCATTCAGGTGCAGGAGGTACTTTGAAAACACATCTCTCAAGCTGTGGCTCTCATAACCAGGACCACTGGTGATGGTGGAATGAAATAGCAACTAATCCTGGGTACAATCCCCTAGGAAACCAGGAATATTTCTGTCACTCTGTGATGTTCATTTCTAATTTACTTTAACTGGAATGCTTAGGGTTTTTTTTATATTTAGTTCAGTCACTGGCTAAGCCCCTTCCTCCATTTCATATGGTGTTACAAGCTATAGTGGATTTCTAAATCTTGGTCTTGGTTAATGCATCAAAGGACATATGGGCTGATTTCCTTCAGTTTCTCATAATATACATGTAGCCAGCTGCATGTTATTACATAACTTTAGACTTAAAGCAACCAGATCATTCTAGATACCATGATCTATTTCTGTGTTTTTGATACAGTAATATTACAGTGGGAGAAACTCACCAGTGCTGTTACAAAGAAAGTTTGGGGTTTTTTTTAAAATTCATATCCTTGTTCTTAATAAACATCCCTAAGAAAAATATTCAACAGCAGCAGGCAGTAATAAAGAGGCAAAAAATGGCAAAACCACAGTACCGAGGAAACCTATGTGAAAACACTGGTTGTGTCTTCCTGGTTACAGAAAACAAATAGAACTGTTCAAAGTGCTTGCCAATAAGGGCCTGCCAAATAAAATATTGTTTTATGAAGTCAGGAAAAAACTAATTTTAAAGGTTATTGTAGGTTATTTGTGGTCACGTCTTGTGTTCATAAAACATGATGTCATCTTGAACCCTTCACTATTTTTATTTCAGCCCTATAGGTCTTTGTCTGAGACACTATCTCAGCAACTGTAGAAATTTAGAAGTTATTGGAAAATACTTGCCAGAGTCTGTTCTACAAATTTAATAGGAATACGATAAATGAGACACAGGCCAACAGAATGCAAGAAACCATCACTGCAGCTTAATTTTGGGGGAGCTTATTTACCTAATCCAATAATTTGGAATTACAAGATCACACCAGTAGCATTAAATTTGAAATGAGGCTTGAAGAATTGTTTTCCCTACTTATCTTTGTTTCAAATTAGATTAACACCACAAAACTGTGCATCATGGCATCTGATTCTCTGCCTTGTCCCTGGAACACTGGGGCATGATTATGAAGGCCACTAGGATAAACATTATGTCACCTTCTGCTTTTTTGGTGGAAGAAGTTTATTCACCTCAATGAGTGAGTCATCCCATGAGCCAATCTAAAATATCTAGATGAACTGCAAACTTATGGAGAGGACAGAAGTTAACGAGATTGTCATAAGGAGTCAAAGACTGTTCCTGGCCACCATTAAAGCTTTTGCCTCATTTCTTTCTCTGTGTCCTATCTAACATTCACTGATCCGGAGTACGCGAGATTTTGTTTTTTTGCAGAATCAGGGCTTCCTATAAATAGTTTCTCCCATTTGAAGCTACCTAATTAACAGTTGACTCAGGCCTGAACACTTCCTTGAATGTTGTGGCCACTTGGGGGATTTCTTCTTTTTAGCCACTGGCAGCCTCTTCTCTGGTGCTCTCACTGCTAAAGCAGTTTGTCAGAGCAAAGAAATGCTTATGATACCCCTTGTGCCCCTTTGGACTTCTGTGCCTACTAATTTTTCCATTAGGATAAGAATCCCTCTAGTTTGCCCTCTCCTTGTCCCATTTAGGCTTTGTTTCACAGTCATGGGAAGTGACTTGACATGAACTAAGTCTTAAAATATGAGATTTTATGGTAGGGTGTTCTTCATTTTCTTTCTGAAGCCCCTGACTCTGTGCTGTCCCAATGGTGGTGGAAGCCCCCTGTACATGGAAGAAGCTGTGTGCTGGGACCTAGCCCAGTGGGAGCAGTGCCTCATGGCTTGGCTTGTGCTGGGGATGCAAGGAGAGTCATGGTGGGTGCTATGACATTCTCATGGGATACCAGAGCATTTCTCCTGCTGCAGCTTCTGGCTTTACTATTTTTCACTGCTTTTCTGAAAATATGCCTGTCTTTAAATTTAAAGGATACTCTACGTGGATCTTAGTGGCAGTGAGGGGTGGCAGTCTGTCTCACCTGCCGAAGAACCCAAGACTCCTACTCATATGGGAGGGAGAAGTAAAGGCAGTTTTAGCCCATTTCAGCCCTGGGCAAACTTCTTACTCTACCTACAGTCGAGTCAGACTTTTATTCCTACTATCAGTTTCACTCCTCCCAGGTGTCTCCTACCACTCAGATTGTAAATATTTTTCTTTCTACTAAGTATTGTGGAATTCATGCTTGGGAAACCAAGAGAAGCTTTTAGAAAATTTGGGCTGAACTCGGTTAATCAATAATATTCATGTGGAAAAGAGGAAAACAAACTTAGGCAGAGGTTAACATTTGTTGTGGAATAAATGGTGTTTTCTGGTGGCAAAAATGCATAATTTTCTTGTTTTTCTCAATAGCTAAATTCAAAATAAGGTAAAAATGTGACATGTTGAACCACTGTGTTTGTGTGTTTCTTAAAAGAAACTTGAAGGGTCTCTATTACCCTTATTGGTTTCATTGGCTGAACTTTTTGATCTCTATCTAGAAACATTCAAGCCAGCCACCCTATCGTATTAAAAGTACAATTTCTAAATCACTGAACAATCAAGTAACTCACTTCTGGATTCAGCCAGCTTCCATCTTCCTTCTTAAGCTATCCCCTACATTTACAGAAGAACTGATGGAGATTTCCTTTGGGTTTTTTTGTTAGGGTTCCCCAACATGGTATTTTTTATGTATGTGTGTCTGCTGACAAGCTGAAAGAGATGATCTGTTCTGGTTTTAAAATGGGGGAAAAGTAAGCAGCAGGAGGTCTCAGTATTGGAGACAGTTGTGCCATAAGGATAAGGTAGGGATGGGATGGGGAGGAAAATAATCCAGCTGCCTAATCATTTCTCTGTAATGTGACTGGAAGCATGTATTGTATAACACTAGAGCAAAAGGGGGCCATAGCCCTTGCATTTTAATATTCCCTCATGCCATAGCTAATAAAAATAAATCACACAGTGTTTACTATAGGAAACCATGAATTGCCACCCTGGTGTGCTACAGAAGATTTTTGCTTGATGGTGTATTCCTGTGATGAGTACAAGTAAGAAACTAACATTGCAGAATTCCAACAAAAACCCTAGCATTGATGAGAAAACTAATTCAGCCATTTCTGAGATAAATTATAAGAACTTGTCTTCTGTATTTCTAACTGTACTTTTCTGGGGCAGTTCCCTGCAGGGGCAGATTGGATGTGGCACTCGGTGCCATGGTTTAGTTGAGGAGGGGTTAGGGCATGGATTGGACTCGATGATCTTAAAGCTCTGTTCCAACCTAGTGATTCTGTGATTCTGTGATTCTGATTCTGTGATTTCCCAGTTCTGTTTTACTGTACAGTGCAAGCACTTTCTGTGCCCATTGTGCTCTACTGTAAAGCCTAGTTCTGACCATCTTTCAAAGCTGACCTTGGAGGTCAGCTAAGGGGGCAGGCTCCAACTGCTAAGATGAAATTTTATTGCAGGAGGCACCTGCTGCATGATTAAAAAAAGTTGTATGGTATAGCTGCCTGAACCTTGAGTGGTTGCTCAGAGGGTTAGGAAGGAGAATTCCCCCAGAGCTCTCAAATTTCAGGTCTATTCCCATACCTGCCCGTCAAGGTTGACAGGAACTCAAACTGGAGAAACTACACACCACAAGCTTCTCCTTCCAGAACTGCACAAGCAAACTGTGTAGTGGTTTCAGCCTCCTGCATACTCAGTGAGAAATTTGAATCAAAACCAAACAGCTGTAATGCTGAAGGATATGACTCAATATTTTTTGAGAAAACTCTTTATTTCTGCAAGTAAATTGCAGCAAGTGAAATCTCAAAAGCACACCACTCTAGTCAGAAGGGCAGCATTGAAAGGAGAAGATGACAGCAGAACCCTGACAGCAAATTCCTCTGATTGAGTTGAGCTAATTTTCCATAGATCCTATTCTGAAGGGCAGTGCTGGAGACCATCTTTTCCAGAAAAACAAAACCCCTGCCAGGTTGGTGGCAGGACAAAGGGGAGATGAAGACACTAGAGAAAGTTCTGCTCCCATCTCAGGTCAATGGGACAAAGACAGTGAGGTTCATAGAACTGGGACACCATGACAAAATGCATGGAACTTGCCCTGCATCACAGCCTAGCAGAGTCTCCTAAGAATAACTGTCCTGCAGTTCACACACACAGATGCAATTACAGTCTTCTAGTGGAGGCATGCTTTCATCAGGAAAGACAAGGATACTTTAGCCACTCTGCATTTGGTGTGTAGGAGTCTGAAGGACAGGAGCACTCCCACTCTGGTCCTGCTGCCATCACAGGAGACAAATGAAGGGGCTCATCATGGCACTGGTCACAGTGGAGAGACAAGGATGCACCTTCATTGTGGGAAGAGACTGTTTCTACACAGCAGCACAAACACATGCATCTCTGCCTTCAAGGCGGGAGTTTTGTCCCAGTCTGCTACAAACAGCTATTTCACAATGATGTAGTGAGGCCTGATGTGTACAGACTGCTCTGAAGAAACCATTTTGACAAGTGCTGTTACTGAGTAATAGATTAAAAATTAGACATTATTTATTATGAAATCCTTTTAAAGAATATTTCACAAGTGCTCAGAAAGGGACAAAGGGACACAAATGTTATTAATTAATTGAGTTTCAGTGGCACCAAGAGGAATTTAACTCAAGTAGAGATATCTATCTATCTATCTATCTATCTATTTACCTATCTATCTATCTATGCGGGTGTATGTCAGATCAAAGATATCCTTAAAATATTCAGCAAAAATTCTATTTCTGTTATTTGACTAAATCACTGATTATTATACAGATGTAAATATAATTGCATTTCTATGTGCTTATTGTATACTGAAAATTTGTTGTCGCATGACTTTCATTCTTCACTGGGATTTGCATGTGTAGCAATGAATAACAATACTTGATGATTCATGATTGATAATGGGATATTTAATAATTTTGTCTCTTCATCACCATTCTAATGAACACCTGCCAAGATGCCTTATTTGTAAATACTATTCTGGGACTGTGTGATGAAATCAGCCTTGTTCCTGGTATTAATCTCAAATACAGGTCATACAGTGTGGCAGGAACTGAATATTTTTGCGTCATAAATACAGTCATGGCACAGTGGAATTCATCAAAAGATGCTCCTGATTTTATAGATAATTTTTCTTGGTGTATTTGAGAATTGTCCCACTACTGTAATGTTACAAACTCTTGATACAGTTTAAGGTTGTCATAGGCTTTTGCCAAAGTCAGATCAGAGCTGGGTCAGTGTCGGGTGGGAGTGTTGATCAGCTGGAGGGAAGGAAGGCTCTGCAGAGTGATCTGGACAGGCTGGATTGATGGGCCAAGACCAATGCCATGAGATTCAACAAGGCCAATGCTGGGTCCTGCACTTTGGTCACAACAGCCCCAGGCAGTGCTACAGGCTGGGGAAGACTGGCCGGAAAGCTGGCCCATGGAAATGGACCCGGGGTGCTGCTTGACAGCAGCTGAACATGAGCCAGCAGCGCCCAGGTGGCCAAGGCGGCCAATTGCAGCCTGGCTTGTATCAGGGATAGTGTGGCCAGCAGAGTGATTCTCCCTCTGTAGTGGGTACTGATGAGGTCAATTCAGGGGAGGTTTAGTTTGGACATTAGGAAGAATTTTGTCACAGAAAGGGTCATTAGAGATCAGAATGGACTGCCCAGGGAAGTGGTGGAGTCACTGTCCCGGAGACTTTTAAGGAAAGACTCCATGTGGCACTTAGTGCCATAGTCTACTTGAGTTGATCGTGTTCAGTCATTGGTTGGACACAATGATCTTGGAGGTCTTTTTCAACCCAATTGATTCAGTGATACTGTGATTAGGACAGTCTCAGTAACATCTCTTAGCAAGCAATCCATTCAATTTACTTTCTGCTTATTGAATATTTGTAGCCCAACACAGTTTGCTCCATTTTAAGAGGACTTGTCTGAAGACATATGCATACACTGATGTATGTGTGTATGTGTCATTATCACTGCTGTTCTGAAAGTAAAGGTGTTAATCCCTAGCAAGTAACATCTTGTACAAGTGGCTTTGTACAACTTCTGCAGCTCCTTTGTTTCTCTTCAAGTTGACAGAAAATCGTGACGCAAAGTAGGAAACTGATCACTGTCATATTTGTAATGCGAGAAAGACTTAGGGATTTGTAATATTTAAGAGGATATCTACTAGTAAGTATCATATCTTTAGTCATCCAAAGTGAATCTAGTTTGTTCTATTTATTATACAGCTGAATACTTAGCCTGTGAACAGATGTTCAATTTGCAGACAGCTGTGTTAGTTTAAGATGTTACTATCCCCAGCTGTTTGCAGCCAGCATGTTACTGAAGGCCTCTGTCTATAGAGTTCTACATGGCTTTTCTTGGATTTCTGAGACTACCTAGGGCAAGGTCATTTGGGCTAGTTCAACCCATCTGCAGTAGCCTTTACTGTTCAGATGTGCTGAAGGCCATGAGCTATTCCTCCTGTGGTGTCTTCACTGCAGCAGAGAAGCGATTTCACAGTGGTGAACCCCGAGCCTTCTGGGAGCATCTTTGCTGGGCAGACCAAATCCTCCACAGACTCCTCCTGAGGCTCCTACACATCATCAGTTACACACAGATCCTGAATAATCATCTTCTTCGTGGATCTTCAGTGGGATGAGGTCTTTGGTATGTAGGAAGCAATTCAGGTACCTAAAAAAAGGTATGTCTGATATACATACACCTAAAGTCATTTCACCTTTCTTTTTTTTGTTGCAGTGTGTATGTCTTTGATATCTTAGGGTTAAGCTGGCAGCAGATACCTAGTTTCAGTAATCAGATTTTTCCCCTCAGTGTTGAATAGCTCTCACTGATCAAGGGTATTTGTTTTGGAGAGCTACTACAAAATTTTATATAGCACAATCTGAATCTAATGAGTTAAAATGCAAGGATTAATTTAGTGATGTTTAAATAATTTGAAATTCTTTGTGAGGAAGATCCTTAAAAGAGAGTATTATAAAAAGAATTTCTCTATAGACATAATAAAATATTGCATTAGTCAGACCTTTTCCTAGAGGAAGTAAAAACAGTCTTTCTTGGTTAGAGTCCTGGAGATCTGTTTCTCATAATGTGATATTTAGGAGCAGCTATGAAATGTCAATATTAATGCTTGTATCATTCTAATTTTACAGACAAAAAGAAAAAAAAAACCCACACCACAAAACTTGAATTTTTTTCTCATTATCTCATTCATGAGAATGTTATGTCCCTGATAGCAGTATGGAACAGACATGTAAAGTCCCAACAGAATATTCTTGAGATTGTCATATAAAAGCAAATGGACACTAAATTACTGGTCTACATTTCTCAGATGTGGGATTGGGTCAGTTCTTTTGTGCAGAACCCTTTGCTTCTGGACAGAGAGCTTGTTACCTTTACTCTCTGATTTGGACTGGTACTGGTGGAATGCTCCAGTTGCACTGGAGTTTGCATCAAAAAGTTGATGAAGAAGAGGTGTAGATATTGCACAATTACTATTTTCTCTATGGAAGCTTGTCTACCTGAATATATTTCAAAAAGCTGAGGAATAGCCTTTACAATTTCAAGCAAAAAAGAGAGTTTTAACTAAGTGATTCCACATGCTGGTTAAGAAAGTCTCTATATTCACCCTTCAGTGCACTAAACCCACAAATCATGTTTGTAAGAACTTTTCTTTCTGTTTTTGACCTATCACTTTAAATTCAATGTATCTATTTTAGCTGCAATTTAAAACAAATTGTCCCACAGTCTGATGAAGACTACTTACTTCCAGTGCCAGAAAAGGGCATATGTCACAAGAAATAGTCCGCACACGTACTTTGCTGTTGCTTATTTGACAGATGACCTTGATGTGAATCTCCACTGGGGGCTGAGGCTGCTTATGTCCATGTTTGGTTCAGGTTGGCTTGTTACTATTTCCTTCAACTAGGGCAAAGATACAAAGTTCCTCTAATTTTTGTCTCAGCGCTTCTCAGCATCATCCAGAAAGAACAACTTAGTTTTTAAAGGGAGGAATCTGAGACCAGAACTCCCATTTGCTGCACAAAAAACACCCAGTATCCAGGTATCTCAGGCTGTACGAAAATGGAATGAGGCTCATGAGGTACAAAGATACTGAGGAAGCTACTGCAGATGCCAACTACTGGCTATCTCCCTAAAATACTGGCAAAGAAAAAGGTTGTATTAATAAGCATACAAACTTTGGGTCCCACATGTTTCTCACGTCAAGGTACAATCATAGAACAATATTATAATAAATGATAATTATCTAGTAGAATTAATTATCTAGTAGAATATAGAGAAGTGAACCAATTCTTTAAGACACATGTCCAGTGGCCCTTTTGCTTTAGGCATCATGGGACATTGAGGGACTGAAAGACTGAGTTCAACAGAACCATGGAAGATGAGTGAGGATGGCTGTGTGGCTATGGGGTCACAGATTATGGTTATGGACCAAGAAGAATTTAATTGAGTTTTGACTATAAAACCATTAAAAATGCTTCATATAAAAATTTTATGTATTCTCCTTCCTTTTTCCTGTCCCACTCTGCTCCCGGCCTAGAGACTGTCAACATTTATGAGTAAGTAAAACAGTACTTCTGAGTTTTTTTGTGCAACTTGATAACACTATGACTTAAGTTTAAATTAATTCATCTAATAGCTAAGATGTTTTTATTTTGAAGGCATGAACAATACAAATAATAGAGAAATATGTGTCAATTAATTGTTTTATGTTACAAATATTTTATTATTTGTATGCCAATGGCACCTATAAACTGAAGATATATATATATATTCATATGTGTGTGTGTCTCACCTATAAGCAGGGCAGCCAGATTAATGATGCTATTTTGTTCCAATCATCCTGAGTTCAAGTCTTTTGGGGAAAAATATTCTTTTCATATGCTAAAATGGTTTAAAAAAACCTTCCCAGTTGCTAGATGTTCAAGAATCTTGAGTTACATGGTATTTTTGTTAATTTTTAAGTAAACCCACATTTCCCACAATATTTTAGGATGCTTTTTCTATGATACTGTGTGTATGGTATTTCATATTGGGATGACAACATTAGGGACACATTCAGTGGCTGCTTAACACTTTACCCGGACAACAGCTCAAAAAGATGCATTTCACACTATTGAAAAGGAGTTACAGAGTCAGAGTGGGCTTCTTAGAGAGCCACTGACTGAATTAACAGGCCTTTCACAAAATTACCTTTAAAGCAAGAATATATGGCACTTTCTTAATTCTTTTTATATTGTTGCTAAGTTTGTATTATAGAGGTAGAAAATAATACAGTTTTCTTTGTTTATTAGTGTTTACTCTGTTTCCATTTTGTTGCATTCTTGTGCCATGATTCAGCCCCTAAAAATAGACATATTCTTCTGGACTTCTAATGCTCTAACATCTTGGCTCTCTCAGCAAACAAACTTACTTAGCACCAAGTTGCCTTACCTACAAAAATAATTTCTGAAGGTTTTGTGAGTTGGAGTTGCATTAATCTGAATGATAGGCTCTCCTCAGCCTGCTTAGCATTATACCTCATTCAATAGACAGTTTAATGGATGATCCACAGCAGTACATTACATTTTTGAGCTCTGGGAATTACTCTGCACAGCTCAAGATTTGGGACTGGATTTGGTGGCTGAAATCCAAAAGCTTTTTCCTTTTTTTAAGTACCAAACATTGCCTCTTGCCAAGTGGGATCATTTTCCCATCTGTTGAAGGGTTTTCTGCCCTTGGTAACAATATTCTGTTTTTCTGGCTCCTTTATGCTCACACTAGTATAAAATAGAAGTAACAGAATTTAGCAGTAATGTCAGTAAGCAACTGAAGTCAAAGGTATCAGGGAATCAGACCTAGAGGTGTGAAGGACCAAAAGAAGGCCTGTCTGCATCTGGATAGGATTAATATAACCTCCATTGTTTCCACCTCCTTTTAATAGATGATGCCTCATTTAAAAATGGTTGAGAACTCTTTTCCTGGGATGCTTTCTTGACTAACACTCCAAATGCCTTTGGAAAGCTGGGGGAAGGATAAGCTGTGATGGAAGCCTTTGAGAGCAGTGTTTTTGTCACATCCCTAAGGACTCCTGAGTGTAAACCCCCAGTTTTCAGTGGGAACGTGCCAGGGACACAGCAGGATATGCCCACGTACTGCACTTGATAAGGCCTGACCTTCCCAGAGTGATAAAGTGAGTGAAAGGAGAACAGGCTGTAAAGGGACAGGCTGGTGACAGCCCAGCTCAGCCAGGCACAGCTGCCTGCCCCAGAGGTGGATTGCCCTGGGGGGACACCAGGCACACCAAGCTGACCTGCTGGGAGTGGTTGAGCAGCTGAACTGAGCACTGGACTTGCCACAATGCAGTCCTGAGAAGAATATTTGATCTTGGATCCTTAGAGTTCAAAGCTCCAACATGCATTAAAAAGGGCTAATATGTATAAATATGAATGCACCAAATATAATAGATATGTATTAGTACATGAAATGTACAGGCTCCAATGAAATTATTCCAGCAGTTATTCCCCAATAACTGGAAAATATATTTAAAAAATCCTTTTGTGTGGCTATTTTTGTCACAACACATTTCAGAACAGCTGACATAACACTGGGAATTTACTTCCAAAAATATATTCCAGAAAGTCTCCTTTATCTGGCAGCAAAAGACTTAAAAGCAGAGACTACACAGTGCACAGAGCAATATTCCAAAAGCACATGATAAAAAAACCTTCTGGTTATTACTGGGTTAATCAGAACTGTTCTGGAAAGTACCAAAAATTGCATGTAGCTGTTTCAAAAATCACAGGGATATTTTGAACATTTCCACTGGGTCAAAGCAAAAATAACTATACATCCTTTTTAGGTGATTATATTCAGAAGACTGGTCTTGCTAGAGTGACTTAACATACCATTACTGCAATTATAATTTAGTGATAATTACTCTGCAGAATTCCAACATTCTATTACCACAAGAGAGGGCCCATGGAGGAAAACAGCACCCAGCATCTCCAGGGCCTTGGAATGAGTGCCTGTGATTTTATAATTTCCAGACTCATTACACTTAGTTTGGGAGAGGCATTGTGTAGGTTAAGAGCCCTCTCTTTGCTGATTAAAATGAAACACTGTCATTGACTTATCAGATCCAATATGTCTAATTACCATGGAAAATAAGTGTGACCTTACACTGGTTAAGATAGATGACTTCCTTACACAAGTTATAAACACTTGTAGGCATTAAGCCAAAGCTTAAAAGCAATTTATGTTTTATGAAAACCTATTTAAGGTTCCCTTCAAATAGAACAAATCAAAACAAAAAACCAGAAAACAAACAACCTCCTCACACAATTCATGCCTTCAGAGTCAGAATATCAACCCTCTGTAGACAGTATGTGACCAAATCCATGCTGAGGTACTACTTTGAGGATGCAGCCATTAATGCTCCTGAGACCATGGTCCGTGCAGTACCTCAGAGAGGCCTGTTTTCGGACTGAGAAGGCACAAATATGAGTGACCAAAACCTTCCTTCTTTTCACGTTTTGGTCTCTCAGTGTGATTGTCAAGGCATGAGAAGCATTACATTTGTCCCTAAACAGAGCTAAAGACATGAATACTGTAAGGATACCTTACTTCTCTAAGATGTCTTCTGGCTGTGACATTAACTGGCTCTTGAACCGGTTAATGGGTTTTGTGCAAAGGCACAAAATGGATCACATAAATATCTGTAATTGTTTTCACAAGAACACAAATCAGCCAAGTACTTGATTTCTCACTTTCTTTGTTTTTCCACGAGGAGCTAGGACCTAGCTGAATACCTTCATTTTCCATCCTGTGGCTCTAGGAAGGAGGTGGGGGGAGGAGGACACACTTGTCAGCCTGTCTGATGTAATCTGTGGTCTGGTTTTGCCCATGTTTGAAATGACAAAGATTGGAGGTTACAGCCATTTCCCAGCTCTTGCAGGCACAGCTGCTAGTTCACAAGGCAAGAACGACGCATGAGGAAGAGGAAGGACTCTTCCTATCATGACAGATGGGGTAGAGGTATACAGTGACATTAAAAAAGGAGAAGGGTTGAAAGAGAAAGAAAAGAGCTACTGCTTTTAGTGATAGTCACCCAAAATCTGACTGAGTATTTTCATCATGCCCTCATCTTCACCTCAAGGGAGGATCTGTTTTGCTATCTTTATAAATTTGGCCACCCCAAAGGGGATGTTGATGTTCTCATTGTGTTAAAAGTCAGCCTTGTCTGCACTGATAGAGAGATCTAAGTCAGCCCTGCAACAGACCTTGATTTCCAAAAAAATATTGAGCTACAACACTTAAAGGGCCTTCAGGTTATCCAAAAATAACTAATAATTTTTTTTCAGATGTTGATGTGCCTTTGTTCGGTGACAGATTTCTGGAGGCAAATGTTACAGAGTAAACTAATGAGCCATTTCTTGCAACACTTTCAGTTTGGGTTCAAACCGGAAAGCACAGATCCAAGTTCTACTGCCTTGGGGATATTTTTCAATGTGAGGTTTGGATCCAGCCCACTGCAAAGAGCCACTATACATGCAAAATTTTGAGATTGCTGTAGGTTTGGACTCTATCCACTGTTAAAGTTCAAAAGGTTTCGTCTGGGTATTTTGACGTGGGCCTATCTCCATTTTAGTTTTGGAAACAAAAAAGCCCCAAATACACAATATGAAAGAAAATCCCCTTGCAAATATGCAACTTGCCTATCATATGCAGAAACAATTTCAGGACTCTCAGTCCTCCAGGTAGTTGCTTATGCACTGACACCCATTGTTTTCAGTGGACTCCATATGTAAATAATTATGCACCTGGGAACAGCCATTTGCAGGATCAGGCTGTTGTAAAATAATATGCTGATGAAAACTTAAAAGGTAGCTGTAACACTTGATTGGATTGGTGTAGACTGTTAGCAGAGGCTGTCTGGATGCAGGCTATTGTCACTCTCATTTTAGGAAGCAATTTTTAAAAAATTACATTTCTTTACCCTTGATTTCCAGGGCATCTCCTGTTCCCCCTTCTAGGAGGAGACAGTTTGCAAGTGCATGTTAGCAAATTCAAATGCTACAAATGAATTTTACAGTCCTCAGTGCTGGTTATTCTCACCTCATGAATCCAGAAGTGTCTATGAATTTGAAGGATTGTTTTGGAGGGATGATCTCACCTCCCAGCTTTACGTATTCTCTAGTTTCGTTTTCCCCTGCAATTCATTCCATGCAGTCAGCTAGCAAGCCAGACTTTCCAGAAAAGGACAAGTTGCTATTGCTTTTCTTCCTGTTCCTTTATGTTTGCTGCTCGTGTTCATCATCTTGCTGTGAGGAAATAGTTTTTGTCCAGGGGTAGTAGTTATTTCTTATGTTTTAAATATTTAATTAACTTTTCATGTTCTCTAAAGCAGTTTTACTGTTCCATAGATCAAATAAATCCCAGCTTTCAGAAATGATCCAATGAAAGCTTCAGCTTCAGAAGCCCAGCTGCAAATGAAGCTTTAATTGCCATTTCAGAAAAAAGGCTGAAAATGTGTAGCCAGTGAAAATGCAGTAAATTTGAGAGGTCAGAGCAATAGAGAGCAAGTCCATCTTCCATAGAGTATAACACATAAGGTTAGGAAACATTCCTGTGAAGCATACAGTATGTGATGCATGACCAAACAGGTTTCTATTTTTATCTCAGAGACAGAGAAAAGTGAACAATACTCTTTCCTTTTGTTATTACATCCTTTCTGGCTGAGTGTTTTACCATCTTTAGTTATTTCACATATTTTTTTTTTTTTTATGGTGAAAGGAGAGATTTTTTTTAATGGTGTGAGTTCTTTCAAGCATTTTCTGTATGAAGCTCAAGGAAATTTTGCAGATGTCAGAAACTAGTTCTAGAAGTTCACAACAGTTGATGGATCAATTGTAAAAGACCATAACAAGAGTTACAAAAAAGTCTCCTCAGAACTTCCCTATAGACCAAATTTCATATTCATGTTCCAAAGCATGAATGTCAGAAAGCTTCTCAACAAATTCATCAGGCCTTATTTCACAGGAACAAAACAACATTTTTCTTCCCAAGAGCTTTTCTTGGAAAGAAACACAATATTTGTTAGTCTGAAAAAAACCCCAGAAGTGGGTCATAGGACAACAGAAAAAACATGGAAAATTACAGGCCCAAATAGTTAAAGATTTCCAAGTCTATAGGCAAGTGGCAAGAGGGTCAGATGCTGGAGTATGTTAATGCAGTTTCAAAAATATGTGGTATTATTAGCTCAGCCTGTAATGGATATTCTTACGGGATGTCAAACATGGGATGTTACGGAAATATTTCATTATATAATAAATGGACTTCTCTGAACTAAATCTCTCAACCTTTTGCCACCAACTCATCAGTTGTTTCTGAAACACTGTGTCTTTGACATTGCTACAGAGACTGCCAAAAGCTGTATCAACCAGTGCCAGCTGGTATTTGTGATACAAATGTATTCCCAAAGGGCATTTGCTTTATTTAAGTTTTCACTATACCCCAGTTATGCACTTGTTCAGGTTTTCTGTTTTGTGCACTTAAGGGCAATGCAGTTCAGGAGGGTTTTGAAAAGAAGTGTCTCAAAAGTCAAGATAAATAATTACATTAAGAAAACATTATCTGGAAATTTTGCTGTGGCTTTTTACCTACATTTAATAATGATCCAAAAAAAACCCCTCAAAAAACCAAAACCCCAATCAACCCCAACCACTGTAACAACAGTCTCGTTTCATTTTAACACAGCAAAGATGCACAAACTATTTTAATGCTGATTTTACAAAGAATAGAGCATAAAATAATGTTCTGTGTCCTATTATATTATGAAAACCCTGTCTGATAGTTCTCTCACTCGGTTTGGAACAGTTTGGAACAGGACAGAAGAAATAGAAATCACAAGACCTATAGTACTTTTGAGCATCCTACTAAAAACTGTCAACATATAACTGGAACTATCTGAGAGGTCAAATGACTCAGAGGCACACATTTTTAATGAGTGCTAGCCAAAAAAGGCAGAATAAATGACACAACATTATGACTGTGCTGGATCAGTGAAAGAAGTAATGCTTAATTTTACAATCAGTCTGTGGGATTCATTGTCACAGAATGCCAAAATTTTACACAGGTTAAAAACCAGAGTAGTTCATTCAGGAAAGAGCAGAAGTCCGGCAAGAGCTACAAAATACAAGAGCAAAATCTCTACCTCAAGAGCTCCTTAATGTCATAATGTAAGGAGAATGTTCTGTGAGAAATATCCCTAGCATGCTCTTATACAGGAACAGGAGAGGGGAGGGTGCTTGTCTTCCCAGCACTACTGATGCAAGGTGGTGGATAACTTCCCTATGAGCCAAAGAGGCTCAGTAGCTCATAATTGTGTTAGTGCAAAGAGAGAGGGAAATCATTGCATGTTGGCACTGTGGCTCAATAGTAAAGTCCTTGGTGTGTTTCTTGCTTCTTTTATCCCATTTTCCTAGGTAAGATACACCAAGGTTTCTTGACCTTTCTATGCTGCCAGTCCAAACAAGCCAGTGACGGAAAAGACTTCATTTACCTCCTTTCAGTTTGTACCTGTATCATCCTATTACAGTTCCTGGTTCTACTTCTGGTGGTATTTTATTGCTAGCTAGGCTCCTGCAACAGGAGATACACACAGACCACATCAAAGAAGAGCAAAATGTTACTTGCAAGTGGGAACTACTACTCCAACAATAGCAATGACTTTTCTAACATCTGTTGTTTTTCAAAGCATGCTGTGCATTTTTTACCCTACCTGTCTATGAGCAGAGATTGATTTTTCCTGAAAATTCCTGCACAGCAGCAGAGCAAGCAATGTGCAAAATAACCCCACAAAGGGAAAATAATAGGAGATTCATAGAAGGGTCTGCATTGGTGTTTTTCAGAGACTGCAATGTGTTGAGCAACTCATCACCAGGGCTCTCTTTTTCCCATTTCTTCCCCATGCTGTTTGCCTGGCTCCCATGCCCACACAGGCCCAATGTACATGCTCAAACAAAAACCAAGGGCACAGCACTGATGAGCAACTGCTATTTTCTTTTGCCATCTGATTACAGTTTAGCTACTACTGTATACTGTTTTCTGCCAGTCCTTAACAAAGAAATCCAATCAACAACATTCATTCTGCACATTGCCTAGTTGGCCATGTCTTTGATGAAATAGCTGACCCTGTATTTCTGAGAGAAGCTATTTTCAGTAATAAATATCCCATTTTTCTGGTAGCTGGGGATTTGGAATTGACATGATTTATTTCTCTGGAAAGAAGTAACGGTTAATAAGCAAAGATTTGAGGTTATTATTTAAAATTTCAAATGCACTTTTGCTTCAGTCTTTTCCAAATCTTGATGACTATTATGATCTTGGTGTTCAAATGTGTTTTATGTAGTCTCTTCACACTCCCAAGTAGTTCTGCTGCATTTTTGTGACTGAGTGTTGCCATTTGTTGCTTGAAGTAGGTAACAAGAATTGTACATTCCTTCAAATAGAAGAAGATCCCCAAAGGCTTACTTCAAGTTCTGTTCTAAATTTAAAGCCAAAGTTTAAAATCTGATTATTGCATCTTCTTTTTAAATGTGCTTTTAAGTCTGTTCACATGTGGAAAATATTTTCAGTTAGAAAAACATAGTTAATATATTTATTCCTACAAACTGAATATGTGACACGTGGAACAAGAAACCTTCATATGGATGAAAGTTATACACATGAGTTTTATTGCTCCTGCTGTTTCCTATGTGAGTCTGCTGCTGATGTGGCTCAATAAAATTTGGCCCATCCATCCATTAGCAACAGACAAGGATTTATGAACACATATCACTTCCCATAGGGTCATAGAAGACCCTTCCTTTAACCAGTGATATTCACTTAAGGACCAGATTTTACTTACTTTTGTTGTTGGGGATTTTTTCTCTTTTTTTGGTGTTTTTTTTTTTTTTTTTGGTTGGGTTGGGTTGGTTTTTTTTCCCCTTCTGTGCCCCACATGCCAGTTTGTTAAAGAGTCTGTTACTGCACATGGTATTGGCCAAATTCTTATCCCATTTTAGAATCTGCAAGGTTCATTTAATTCCTTGGGGGTATATGGAGCAGCTTCAAATTCATGGCAGTAAAAGGAAGATGAGAATTCTGCCTTCAATGCTCATCTGTTCTGTATAAACTCCCTGACCTTGCAGAAAAAGGTCTTAAATGAACATTCAGGTAACTGAATGCTCTTGACCTTGTTAAGAAAGATTATTATTGTTATTGTTGTTTTTATTGTCACTATTCCTTATTATTTGAGTAAATAGTGTTAAACTAAGGAGGACATGGGCACGTGCTCTTTTAGACTACTGACTTCAGAAAACCTGGTAAGTAGATTAAAGCAGAATAAGCAAGCAGAGTGCTAGGTCTAGTGCTAGGGGGAATTCAAGGTCAGGTCTGTTTTGATGAGTTCATCTTGGTTCCTTCAGTCGTCCTCACTGTGGGTGGTAACTGCCTGAGCTTCCTAAAGTGTTTACAGTTGAAGTCATCTTAAGACAGGTGGATTTGAGTCCTGCCAATTTCATATTTATTTTCCTTGAATTCCACCACAGTCCAAATTGTCCTGCTGTTGCTTTATGAAGATAGAGACTTGCCAGAACCTCCCCCTCCACTATCTCTGTTGGAGACTCCTTATATTTAAAAGGTGTTGCATACTGACTCCTGGATTATGTATGAAAAAAAACCCCAAACCCACAACCACAAACCAAAAACAAATAAACAAGCTCAAACAACAACAACAACAAAAAAACCAAACTGGCAAACCCCAAAAGTTTTGGCTTATCTGTATAAGGTAGTTCTCATGTGGGGAATCAAATCTCTCAAGCAAGATGATCAGTCACCCTCCAGTAATGATTGCAGCCTGCGTGTCAGTGGCAGCTTTAGCTGTATGAGGTGAGACTTCCCAAACTGTGAAGAATGTGGTTCTACAGGACACTTAAGCATGTGCACGATTCATTGGTGCTGATGAACTTCTTGCTAAACATTTCCTAATTGCTTTAATTGCATATGGAAGACCATCCTGCATGACCATTCCTTCAGCTGCAGTTTGTACCATCTCTCCAGCCTGTCCATGGTCTCCTGTCAGCCCGTTGTTCTTACCTCTGTGGGAGAAGCCCTGGGCCCAGGCAATTACTGACTAAGTGCGCTGGGAGAGCACACAGACACAAACTTCATACCCAGCTATACCACATCTATAACCACAGGGTAAACTTGAATTCAATCCTTCTGTCACATTTTTAACTTGAATTTCAAAGCCCTTGCCACATTAGAAAGAGAGTGCTTATTACAGGATTTCTGGTAGTTTCTTAGGGCTGCATTATGGCTTCTCTGATGGGGTTTGTGTAGACAAAGGAAATGATGAGCAGCTCTGCAAGGGACTGTTTTGATACAGTTGGGAATTTTAGCTGTCTTTGTATTAAAATTTGGAGATGGCTCCTACACATTCTTCTCACTGCCTAGAAGTTAGGCAAAGAAGAGAAAGGCAGTTAAGCTTTAGAGAAGAATAAAGACAATAAAAAAACCCAGGCAGAGATTAGAAAATAACAGAACCACCATTTGACAGAAAATGAAAACAGTTGGTACATGACTTGAAGGCATTTCAGCTTCTCAACTGGTTGCATGCGTAGACAGCTTTGACACAAATATTTGCATGCTTAGATTTATATCAAAATGTACCCAAAAGGGTGACAGGCATTAATGTAGGCTCGGGGACTGAGGTAACCCAGCCAAAATAGCAGAAATATAAGGCATTCTGGGAGAACATGAGGAGCACATGTGCATAGCTGTGCTTACCCACTTTCCCATCTACACAGAACCACACTCACGTGTAATTCAAGTGTATGTGCCCCGGTATCTTTCCCAAGCACCTCACACTTTAGATGATATATATAAATCTATATGCGGGTATGAATATGCACAAAGGCATATTGCATTCATTGTACAGGTATATTCACATGTTCTATATCTGGCATTGGTATATTTCCCAAAATGTATGCCTCTTGGACCTGGAACACCTCTTACTGTGTGGCAGGGACAGCAGTGGCCACCAGTATTCAGCCACAGCTGCATGTGGTGCTCCTCTTTCCCCAAATAGTACCCAAGGGAGAGCAATGCTGCCATGCTTTTCTGTCTTCAAGTATGAAAAATCCCCCCACTTTCTGTTGGGGCTGGGGTCAGCTGAGAGCCATCAGCAGGGAAATTTAGAACAGCATGGATAATTTAATGACATTTAAAATAATTTAAACCCGTACAAAACGCAGGATGGAAAGTGACTTTCTATACTGGACGTGTACGTGATGCATGGCTTGCAGCACAGGAGTGGCTGGGTGACAGCAGCATGAGGAGCGCTCGGAAAAGCTGGCGCTGGGCTGGAGGCGCGCCAGGCCCCCGGGGCCGCGGCTGCGGGAGTGTTTGCGCCTGGGGCTTGGCACTGCCCCACGGCCGGGGCTGTGCCAGACACAAAGCTCAGCTCCACGCTCAGCCTCCCCAGCCACCGAGCTTTCCAAATCTGCAGTTTTGTTTGAGGGCTGCCTCCCGTAATGATGGGAAGATTATCTGCTGTGGTTTATGCATGTTTTTCGATGACACAAGAAAGGATTTTTGTAATTCTGTAGATTGTTTCTGTTTCTTGTTTTGTTCTAGTCTCTTGGCTTCTTCTCTTGTTTGTTTGCTTTTCTTTTAAAATTTCTTTTAAATACATCTCTCTTTTTCCCTTCATGCTTTTTCTCTTTTTTTCCTTTGTCTTGCTACTGTAAGGGTTGAAATGAGTGAGACTCCTAATACTTATACCTTAAATTTGAGGACACTTAGTAAAGTATTTACTGAGCCTCAGGGTCTGGTCTGTTAAAAAACTTCCCTATCATGGGTAGGACTTAAAGCACAGATGTCAGTATGATGTTTATTAAACTTGCTCTTGAAAAATTTAAGATCAGTGTAAATATTAGTCACCTACAGCCAAAGTTTGGCTGGCAATTTATTTCATGAAAAGTTACCTTAAAAGAAAGTTGGGCTGATTTCATCTCACCTTGCTTAAATCATCTACTGTGAAGATGTTTACTCCAAGCTTATCCCCACAGCCTCCTTTTATGGCTAATGCAATGAAATAGGCACATTCTTTCTGAGATTTTTTAGGCTGATTTCAGACTAAGAAATTGCACCCTAGAAGATCTTGACTATTGCATGATTTGCTTCAAGATGACTTTTACTCCTAAATATTATAACTGCATCAAACAGAAATTGAAGGACATCAGAGTTCGAAATCCAGTCCTTAAAAATGAGTTGTAAAATAGAATTAAAAAATCTGCATTGATCTGATTACCCTCATGTAGTTTGATTAACTAACACTTGCCGACAATAAATTCTAAATTGTCTTTCTGGGTTCCAACACCAGCTACAGAAAGATATCATCTTTCTCCTGATTCTTTCTTGTGGTAAAGAAATATATTTGGGTTCATTATGGTCGCTGAAGACAACTCCAACCTATCAAGCATCAGTTTCCTGTCATTTAGATTCACTTACTTATTAGAAATCTTAACTGAATAATTGTTTACAGTGATTTATATTTGTAGATGCTTGTCTAGTTAACTTTTAACTCAGTAGAACAAGCTCCTGAAATCTCTCACTGAAAACAAAGTAGGTTATATCAAGAGGTGTGATCATCTATAGTAGTTTCTAACTAGTGGTTAGACAGATATCTGTCAGGAACCATTCATTTTCTTTTTTTTGCTTGACATACTTGCTGTTTTCCTAAAACTTTTTTTGAATGAAATTTTTGTATAAATAAAATCCATACTTTTTTGTCAAGTTTATGAATACATCTCCTAAAGAAGACATGGAAATCAGCAAAATAACTCACTAAAGAAAAAAAGAGATTTAAACTCAAATGTTCCAACACATATATATGCATAAGAAAACCCCTGCTCGTGATTGAAGCTGACAACATTTTGGTTCCTATGATAGATTAAAACTATTAAACTTTTCTTCAAAGCTTAAAAAAATTTAGACTTTTCCAAAGCGTGTCACAAACAGTCTCTGCTGTGGCCCTGTGTTTGGCCACATCATACTGGTGGTGCCTGGTGTTGGACAGTTTCAGCAAAGCTCTAACAATGGAATGAGAAGGTGCTGTCACATGGTGATATTCCCTGGAGAACCCCCAGCCCACTGTGGCAGACAGCTCCGGTGACAACCATGGCTGTGGTGTGGGATGCAGGCAAGGAGAACTTCTGCCTCATGGTCCCTGAGATGGAAATTTAATGTCCTTCAGAAGCAGCCCTGTGTGAGATGCTAAAGATGCCCTGATTATTAGAGCTGGTTAAAAATTTTCCAGTGGAACGTTTCTCTGTTGGAAAATGCTGATTTTACAGAATTGAAACATTTCACAGGAACATGTTGATTCCATTGAAGTTTGAACGGAAAGCAGGCAGGCAGGCTGTCCAGGAAGCCTGCGCTCCTGGTCGCATGCCAGCCTAGGCTCCCCTGGCTCCCTGCTCCCCAGGCAGCTGCTCCTTCAGATTCCTGACACCCCAACCAGGCCCCTGCCTCAGCAGTGGAGTGGCTGGGGGCAGGGAAACAGAGTGGGGCAGCACTGGTCCCCTCACAATCACTTCTTTCCACAGAAAAGAAAGTCTATTTTCTAGTCTGATCACCAGCAAGGTGATACTGGCAGGATTTGCTTTCTTTTTGCTTGCAGATCTCATACTTACAGATATGATCTTAGGCACAAAGTATTCAGTATATTCACACTGAAGTAATGATGCAGCTGTTAGTGCCTGAAGCATTTATTCCCTATGATAAGCACCAAAAAAAGGACATATTCACTGTGCAGACTGTCATGATGGTGAAAACAATTCACATTTTATCTCTGGACATACACAGAGATATCCCAGTAGAGACCCACCAAATAAAAGAGATATCTGTCAAAATGTATATATATATGTGTGTG